>VZDJ01007753.1:15531010-15639043 GCA_008694505.1 Cyanoderma ruficeps
CTGTGAGGCTCTCCCGGGAGCTGTTTTTAACTCTGTATTCATTTGTACTTCGTGTCTTAAACCGTTTCAATAAAAACGTGACCATTTGTTACCGAGCTGCGCCACTTACTCGGGAACAGCGCCCGCGGTTCGTTTTCCGGGCGAAGGGGTGGGCGGGGATAGGGGCGGGAAGGGGCCGCCTCCTGCGGGGCCGGGCCGTGCATGGCGGAGGGCGAGGCGCTGCGGGCCGTGAGGGGCTGCTTGGCCGCCTTCCCGTGGGAGGCCCGCGGTGAGCGCCGGAGCGCGGAGGGGAGCGGGGGAAGCCGCGGTGACCCCGCCCGGGGCGGGCAGTGGTGCTGGGCCGGCCCCGGGGCCCGGCCCGCCCGGTGCTGCCGCCTCGGTGAGCGGTAGCGGCGTGGGGCGATCGGCGGCGCCCACTGTGCCGCCGGCATGATGGTTCCGAGGTCAAGGTGAAGCAGAAACACCGCCGCAAAAAGAAAACGAAATTCGAGAAAACGGTGCTTTAATGGTTGTTTCTCTGGGTATAAAGTAGCAAAACAAAGCACTGTTCCAGCTTCCAAAAAATCATCCTGTGGTATCACCTCTGTATAGGAAGTGCACTTCCTGTAGCACAGGCCCTTTATCCCTTTATCGTCAGGCGCTGGCCTGAGGTTTTCCTCTGGCCCTGAAACCCCGCTAACACCCTCTGGGTTTTAACAGAGGGATTCTGGATCCGTGGGGGACACTGCTTGGTGTCAGTGTGGTGAGGCGCATGAAGCCTGTGTACCGGCAGGGGTGCTTCTCCCTGGACGCTGAGTAACACTGTTTGTCATTTGCCTGGACAGAGCTGGGCTGGCCGGAGTCCGTGCCCTATCTTGACAGGCCTCCGTCCCCGCTGGAGTTTTATCGAGAGTGGGTGAGTCCGAATAAACCCTGTATAATCCGCAATGCCATCAGCCACTGGCCGGCCCTGAAGAAATGGACCTCAGTGTACCTCAGGTATGAACGAGCTGTGGACCAGGACTGGTGTTCAGCTTCAGGTGACCTCACTAAAAACCCTGTGCTTAATCTCTGCTCTTGTTTGTAAGATTAGCTTAGATTCCTTCCTGGTTCTTTGTGAAGGTGTTCAGCCTTCCCAAGGTCAGGTGTGACTCTCTTCCCTTGCACGCATACTGCCCTGCCAGTTCCGATCCAGCCCGGAGGGTGGGTGTTCTGGCTGTGTGCAGCCAACAGACTCAGGCTGTTGACAGCCACCCGTCTGGAGTGGGGCTGTAATGCTGTAAGAACAGACTGACTTGTTTGTGACTGAGCAAACCTTGTTTCCTTTAAAAAACTAAATGCTGAATATTTTAACAATGACTGAAATTCAGTTTCTGTCTACCCCTTCTCCCGGCTCAGTTGCTTTTGAACATGTGAACCCCTGGATGTGGCCAAGTTGAATGGCCACAATAATATCAAGCTCTGTCATGACTGGTGAAAAGAAGTGGCTGAAGAGGACCCTCCGTCTGCACGGAGGAAAAGAGCGTTCCTTTGTGAACTCTCCTGTTAGGAGACAATTCAGAGAGGAAAAAGAAACTAGAGTTACCTTGACTGCAGGGAGCAACTGGAGCAGAATGCCAGAGTCCTTACCAGACAGCAGAAAAGCTAATCTAGAGACACCCATCCATGGAAAGACAGGCATCTTATTTTTTCAGCCCTTGAAACATGTTTTTAAAATAACCAGTATGTAATACATGAGCTAATTGCAGGCCTGGATATAAACCTTTGATTTGTTTTGCAGGGAGGTGGTAGGTCCCAAGGTGGTGAGTGTGGCGGTGACACCAAATGGTTATGCAGATGCAGTGTTTCAGGACCGTTTTGTCATGCCAGAGGAGCACAAAATGCCTTTCAAGGACTTTTTGGACATTGTGGAGAAGAAAGTGACCTCTCCCAACGTATTCTATGTGCAGAAGCAGTGTTCAAACCTCACTGAGGAGTTCCCTGAACTTGTCTGTGATGTGCAGCCTGACATCCCATGGATGAGTGAGGCACTGGGTAAACCTTCAATTTCTCATATATTCAGTAAATACTTTGCATGGAGCTTTAAAACAATCACACTAGATACTACATGGTGAATGCTTGTTTTCTTTCTGAATGCCATGGCTCAGTTTGGTTTCATCCTCTTAGAATGCAGAAGTGGTAAAATACCTAATAGAGTAATACAAGTTTTGGGGTTGGGTTACTCTGAAATCAGTATTTCTGTTGTGTATTGGGACCCTCAGAACTGAAAAAATGTAACACTTCTTTACATTGAGTGGCTTTTCTGTGGTCTAGAGTCATGTTTTGGCTCAGTGTTTGCAGTGTAGAAGGAGGTTGCTGTTGTTCACAGCGTGCTATTTGCAATGAAATCTGTCATAGTTATGAAGGAAGTTATAGAACAGAATTTGGGAGAAAATTATTTGAAATGTTTTTTAAAATGACTTTTTTTTGTTGTTGTCATCGTATCTCTTTTTCCTAATCATACAGGAAAGAAGCCTGATGCTGTGAATTTCTGGCTTGGGGAGTCAGCTGCTGTGACATCTTGTACGTGTCCTGTGGCACTGTAAATCTTCTGGTGATTTCAGCACAAGTTTGAGCTGGCTTGTTTTGAGTTAGTGGCTCAGGGGAATGGTGTGTTTTTTCTGACAAGACAGTTCTATTTTAGCATGCCTTTTTTGCCTTCCTTATTCTGCCTTTCTGCAGCCTCCTGCTGCTGTGTCTCTGGATGCATTTAGCTGGCATTGTGTCAGGCAAGGCACTGACAATTTGCTTCACTGAATGTATTTGCTACTGTGTGATATTGGGACTTTCCCACTGGCCACAAGAGGAAGAAGCAGCCTTATAATAGTAGGGAAAGATGATATTTTCAGTTTACTGTAGTTTCTGCTGCAGAGAAGGAAATAGCTATTTTGTGTCTTTCTTCACATTTCTCTCTTTTTTTCTCAATCCTAGTACATAAAGATCATTATGAGAACTTGTACTGTGTGGTATCTGGAGAGAAATATTTTCTACTGCATCCACCAAGTGACCGTCCCTTCATCCCATATGGTACATCACTTTGCCATGCAATGTGTCTGAAGGTTGGAAGGACAGACTAAAACACTGAAAGATGTGAAAAAAAGGAAGCAGTGGTAACATTTTGATGTTTATTCAGTGTTACACGTTCCAGTGTGAACAGAGATTTCTTCTATTTAATGCTACATGCAGTTTGTAATACAAATGTTACTCTGAGGCCAGGTTTTACAGTCCAGTAAAGTAATGGGCTCATTGATTCACATCTTGAGTCTTGTGCCCAGTTCTGGGCCATTCAATTTGGGTAGGACGTTTAGATGCTGAAGTGAGTCTAGAGAAGGATATTAAAGCTGGTGAAGGTTCCAGAAGGTAATTCCTGTGAGGAGCAGCTGAGGGAGCTGGGGTTGTTTAACCTGGAGAAAAAGAGACTCAGGGGGAGCTTACCACTCTCTCTTACAACCCTGAAAGGAGGTTGTACCCATGTGGGATCAGGCTCTTTTCCCAGGCAGCCAGTGACAGGAGAGGCAATGGTCTCAAGTTGTGCCCAGGGGAGGTTTAGATTGGACATTGGGAGGAATTTCCTCATGTAAAGGGTGGTTAGATATTGAAATGGACTGCCCAGGGGTGCGATGGAGGCATGTGCCTGGAGGTGATTAAGGAAAGACTGGATGTGGCACTTGGTGCCATGGCTTAGTTGGCAAGGTGGTGTTCAGTCATAGCTTGCACTTGATGATCTCAGGTGATTTCAGGTCTCATCTCTTGATGTCTTTTCCAACCTAATTGATTCTGTGATACTCATGGCAGTCTCTTCAGCTTTAGAATATTAAATTATTTAAATATCTTCTCAGTGTTGTAGCACGTGATCTTTGATGTTTTTACAGGTTTGGATTCTACCTGCTTTTCTCTAGGAAGAAAAAGCCAGTAAGCTAAAAAATTAGTTGTGTTTTAATGGAATATTCAAGCTACTAACTGAATCTCTGAGATTCAGAAAACTGAGAAATTAAGAAATATTCTTGTGGCAGCAGTGCTTCACACTGCCTGTTTCCTGTTTCTTTATGTTGCTTTCCTATGTGCACAGCAGTAGCTTTTGTTGCAGTGTCCTCTGGAAGATGGGCAGTTTAACTTTGTCTCATAAAACTTAATTTTCCCATTCCTTGACTTTCAAACCATCAGATTAAATGAATGCAGAGTGCTCTATGACATAAATATAGCTTGCTAGACGGGTGCTGCTACAATATTTTGTTTATACTGTTCTTATTTTGTTCACAACCTTGGGGTCATAGAATCACAGAATGGTTTGTGTTGGAAGGGACCTTGAAGATCATTGAGTCAATGCCCCTGCTATTCAATAGACCAAATTGCTCAAAGCTCCATCCAGCCTGACCTTGAACACTTCTGGGGACAAGGCATCCACAGCTTCTCTAGGCAGCCTGTTCCAGTGCCTCATGACCCTTTTTGTTAAAAAATTCTTCATTATATATAATCTGAATCTACCCTGTCTCAGTTTGTTAGCATTAACCCTTGTCCTGGCGTTGGTAAAAAGTCCTTCTCTGCCTTTCTTGTAAGCCCCTTTTAGGTACTTGAGGGCCTCAGTGAGGTTTCTGCAGCACCCTCTCTTCTCCAGGCTGAACAACCCCATCTCCTCAACCTTTCTTGGACTGGTGGTGTTGTATGTATGTGAATGTGTGACATATATGCGTGTTATAGGAGTCCTACTTTGTAAAACAAGTTACTGTTAAAGCACAGAATACAGATAATGCTTACATTTTGTAGTGTGTATAAAAAGGAAGTTCCATCTTTTGAGCATTAGGTTAATTAATGGAGAGAAACTCTCGCCAGGGAGGGCTTAGAAAGCCACATGTGCTGAAGCAATGAAAGAAAAGCAACCAGCAGTATCTGAAGCAGTTGATGAGCCCTGTAAATTAAATTTAGAAGTGGAAGGCTGGCCACAAGCCACTAATAACGCTTGTGAGTCCTTTGGTAGACTGACCTAAGATGAAGCACCCAATTATAGAATGATGTGTAAGTCAGGGGTGCATTTATGCCTCTGAAAAGGAAAGAACAAAGTTACTCGAAGAAAATAGGACTGGGAATACAAATGGGCTTTGAGGAGAATAATTATTATTCAGACTGTAAAAAAAAATATATTAAGAAACTGGATAAAATTTGAAATGGAAAAAGGGATGGATAATGAGTACAGTAAGTTGAAAATGGTTTTGTAATAATTTTTTTTTGGTGAAAGTGTGACATGTACTGCCATCTGGTTCTCTGAATTGTGTAATTTAATTCTTTCTCTGGTTCAGAGCTCTATCAGCCAGCAACCTACCATGTATCAGAAGATGGTTCATTTGAAATTGTGGATGAGAAGACTGCAGAGAAGGTAAAAAGTTTATAAAGAATGCAGTTAATACACTAGGGAGAGTTTGGTGCATTGCTGAGCCCTCAAACTAAGCATATTGATTGATATTTAGGAATCCTTCATTACTGGAAAGCAAATGCCCAGATATTTCACTTGTATTTTACTGTTTGCAAAGGATATCCAGCTTCTAGACAAATCTTTTACTGCACACCTGAAACCATTAATATCATAAAGTGTTGCTTTGCACCAGACTTGAATAGATCCACTAAAGAACTTTTGAATGCATCAACAATAAAGGAACTAATTTCATGATGCCTGAAATAGACCCCTCTACATTAACTTTCTTTTGTCCCTCTACTCAGGTCCACAGTAGAATCACCCCGTGCAATAAAACATACCTGTCTAAATGAATAAGTTGTGTTTTCTTAGTAGTAGCAAATATTTATTTGATTAAAATGTTTAGATCTGGAGGCACTTTAAAGATCTCAGTAGAGTCTTAATACCTTGCCTTTTACCTCCGCAAAGTGTGAGTAATGTTGCAACAGAACTTGAACTGGGGCTTGTTCTCTGTTTCCAGAGTGGTGCTCATGGAATCTCATTCCTGTAATGCTGCAAGGTTGGAATGCTGAGGTTTATAATTCTGTAGGGCAGAGAAAGAATTAATGCAGGCAAGAGGGACTTCCCAGCAAGGAGGGGTGTTTTAGCTGCTGTGAGTAAAAATTACACCGAGAGCTAAAGAAGAAGAAATCAATTTCTAAAAAGAGTGGTGCAGATAAAGTATTTAAGTACTGAATGTAGGAGGAACAAGCAACTTAAGGGGCTGGAGGTGTCTTGAAAGTATGCCAAGAGACTGCAATTTCATGGATGACATTTATTGCCTTTTCACTAATTAGAAGTGTGTCCCCAAAGGAGGCACATCTTTGCATCCTTGACCTATTCCCAACTGAATGTGGAAAGCTGTGTAGCTGTACATGTTTTCCTAGACAAAGTACACATTTTGTAACCCAGTGAGTTGGATTATCAGTTGTTTTTCTGGAAGCTTGCTGGAATTTTTTGTCAGGGTAAGTACCATATACATACTCTTGCCTTTAGGTGCCCTGGATCCCTCTGGACCCCTTGAACCCAGATCTAGAACTGTATCCAGAGTATGCTCAGGCAAAACCTTTGCAGTGTACAGTGAAAGCTGGTGAGATGTTATATCTGCCTTCTCTCTGGTTCCATCATGTTCAGCAATCACATGGCTGTATTGCAGGTAAAACAGACAGTATTTCCACATACATTTGTGAACTGTGATGGCTGTGCAGGTCGATATCCCACAGCAAAGCATCAGTGGGAGCAAAGTTCCTTTAATGTTATCTGCCTCTCTGCAGGAGGGAATAACAGTCTTGACAGATCCCATGGGGCTGCCTTCTTGCAGCCTGTTTTGCTTATTCATAACTTTGTCAACACAACATGGAAGTTACTCTGTTTTCATATGAGCTGAAATCTGCTCTGACCCAGTCTCTTGCCTTGCTAATAAGGTTGTGTTTGTGTTACTGTTCCCCTGCACTTACCAAAAATCTTGTAATCGCTTTCTTTGTAGGATTTATAATCATCTCTCTATTTCTTTTTTTTTTTACTCTCCCCAAGTGAATTCCAGAATTTCTAGCTTTGCTCATTTGGTACATGTGGAGGGCTGGGGATGGTGCAAAGTATTATTGTTATGTCATACAAGTTCTGCAAGGTTTGAGGAAGAGATTTTTGCTGGAATTTTTGCTTGCCCTTTGTCTGGAATAATTCTGATAATGCTGTTCAAGAAAAAAGTATTTTGAACAGTGTAACATTAGTATTTGTATAAGACTGCAAATATTGCAAACCCTTCCTTTCTTGTGATTCTGTGATAAAATGACAACCTAGCAGTAAAGCAGTAATTCTGATTCATTTTTCCCAGTGCTGTTGCATCAGGCCTTAAAATTTTTTTTGAAAAATTAGAGTTGTTTCCAGCTGCAAGCCCCTGGCCACTTTTTTTTCCTCTGTTTATCAGAAATACCAGAGAGTTTGAGTTTATTTGTCCTTTAGCCTGTTAACTGCGATACAGTCTGTATACACTTGAAAAGTCAATATTCTCTGGGTCTGGTCCAGTGAATATCTGGAGCTAGAGCATGTCCTCCTCCAAGAAGAATTAGTACAGTATTACAGGGTATGGCTTCATTTTCCTAGGAGACGTACCCCAAAATTAGCAAGAGAAGCAGAATTAAAGCACTGTCTAATTGAAGTAGTGGTGAATTTGCCATCCTTTACACAGGAAGAGAGGTTCCTATCCAGATGTTAGACTTTGCAGTTTGGCATTTTTTGTCTAAATAGAATCATACATGTTCTCTTCCTAAGCATTTTGCCATCTTCTGCTCCAGTGAATCTCCAGGATAGATGCTGAAGTTGGTTTGGGTTAAGACAGAGTTGCATTGGCAGCACTGTTGAAGAACTCCATTGTTGTTTATGTTACTTTTAGCTGTAGTCAGAGATTTGCTCATTTCAAAGTTCAGTCAGTCATAAGGAAAAGCCTGTACTAACTGAACTGTGTGAAGCAGTCTATGAACACATTCGTAAATCATTACATTCTAGCCTTAAAATGTTTTCCCTTTTTTTGTCTCCTCAGTGAATTATTGGTATGACATGGAATATGACATTAAGTACAGCTATTATCAACTACTAGATTGTCTCACAAAAACTGTGAAAATGCTATAGCAGAGGTGGGAGACTCAAGCTTGTGATGCCTGTTTCTGATGTGATACAATCATCAGCATCTGTGACTGGAATACAAATGTGATTCCCCCCAAAAGAACCAAAGATGAAATTATGGTCAACAACACCTGCTGAACACATCATGGCTATTTTTCTTGATTTCAGAGTCCAGACCAATTGGCCAGATTTTTTGGCTTGTAAGTAGAACTTTGATAATAGGATTTTTAGGCCTTTGCATGTTGCCTCGGTGATGGTGAGCAAAATAAAATGTGAAGGGAAACAATCCAGGTTTTGAAAATCCCAAAACGGAAGCCCTGACTGTTTGTTCAGACCTGCAGATGGTTTTCATAACAACCCCCAGTGGACCAGGAAGGATCTGCTCTATGCATCAGGCTGCAACAGTCCAACGTATGCATTCTGCTTAAGGCAAAAGTCTGTCCTGTTGTAATTCTCTAAGTTCAGTGGCTGTGGTGTTTTGATGGTGAGAAACTACAACTTCTGCAATAAAGAGGTCAGTTTAAAGCTTATTTCTGTACCAATTTTTTTCCAAAGTAAACAGTGGCTGAAGGACATCTAGGAGAACATGCAAAAGTCTATGTTGGCTATTTTCCAATAAAAAGCTACACATTTTTATTGCTGTTTTTTATTTATTTTCAGTGTTGTATTTAAACAGCTGCATTCTCTTGCATCCTGAGGGATGGTTTTACAGTTGCCCTGCTAGATCTGCAATCAGTCTGCATATCTGTGGTCTCATGGCATGAGGTGTGATTCTGCAGCTTGTAAGCTCATCGATTGTTTCATTCCTTTGCCATTAATCGCTGCTTAGTGCATGGTCAGGCAAGTTGGTTGAACCAGGAGTGTGGTTCAAACAGCCATAATTCCCATTTGTACTTCCACAGAATGGGATGAGACTACTCACATCAGACCCCCAGGGTAGAAGTAGAAGGCTGTTAAATCCACAAACATTGCAAAAATAGCATCATTGTTTATGAAAATTAAAAGCTGGTGGTTATTGTCAGATATTGCTTAGAAATATTACCAACGTGGGGGAAGTTAATTACTGGGAAGAAAAATATAGTAATTGTTTGATTTTGACTGTTTCTTTTGCTTTTTTAAAGAAACATAGCATAAAGTTTAATTTTAACTTGTGGTGCTTACCTAAAAATTGCAGAAAGCTGGAGCGGGATCAAGAGCAGGCTTTGTTTCGTGGCTAGATTAAGATGTCACGCTCCTTGGGCTTTCCAGATTGTTTGTGTTTTTTTGTGCCCTGGCAAAGGCTCCCAAGCCAGTTCTGCAGTCAAATCTGGAATTTCCTGCAGCTGGGGGGCGCGGCAGTTTGGATATCTCTTTTTGCTGCTTTGGGGTTTTTAATTTAGTCTCTCTCTGTAATCAAAAGTAAAAGCACTCGCCAAGAACAAGTGACAGCTTGTGCCCGCGCAGGTGGCCGGTGTCGCCCGAGCCGGAGAGTCTGGAGGGAGGCGTGCTCTGAACTACGTCTCCCAGCAGCCCGTGCCGGCCGACTGAAGGAAGTGGTCACGATGGTTCCTTCTGGACTTTGAGCAGGGATTTTAATCCCGAGAAGGGACAAGTTGCTGAGGCTGGTGTTTCACGCAGTTCCAGGCGGCCCGTGCCTCACCCCAGAGAGGGACCGCAGCTCTCCGTCCAGCCGAGCCGGGATGGCGGCGCGGCTTTCTGTCCTGCCTTCCCGCCGGTGCCTGTTCGATGACCCTGTGCAGATCCGTGTGGCCGGTCTGCAGCCGTGGCAGGCGGTCACCCTCCGAGCCAGCCTGGTGGACGAGAGCGGGGAGCTTTTCCAAGCCCACGCTCTCTACAGGGCTGGGAGCAGCGGGGAGCTGGACCTCAGCCGCTCCCCGGCGCTGGGGGGCAGCTATTTGGGAGTGGAGCCCATGGGACTGCTCTGGGCTCTGCAGTCCAAAACGCCCTATAAGCGACTGGCAAAGAGGAATGTCCTGACCCCTTTCTATGTGGACTTGGAAGTATATGAGGGCCATGGTGACATGAGCCGCTTGCTGGGAAAATGCACCAATGAACGATGGTTTTTAGGAGAGGGGGTGAAGAGGATTCCAGTCAGAGAAGGTCGTCTCAAAGCAACCCTCTTCCTCCCTCCTGGTGAGTTTGAATTCCATTCTGGTTTTCCAGGTGTGACTGACACTACATGTTATGCCCCGTGGTCCCTGAATGCACTCAGCAATCCAGAGCAAAGCCCCAGCTAACACTTCCCTCAGCCTCTGCCTGGTCCAGGTACCTAACTCATCACAGCAGAGCGAAGGGGGGCGGGTGTTGCCCAGGTGGGGCAAGGGCCAAGGCAGGCGTATGGTGGCGCAGCGAGGACAGCAATGGTAGTGCAAGGTGTCTCCTGGTTGTTCTAGTTGAGTGTCTTGACCTCTCCTGCAGTGAGAACTTTGTCAAAAAATATCTTTATTTCTTAACTTTTCTGTTTAGCTGGCAGGACAAAGAGGCCTCTGGTCCTTGGCAGAGCTGTGATGCGTGACAGCTCTGGCTGGTGAGTGAAGAATGTCAAAGCAGGGTGGGACCACTGGACTCAGGCTGCAGCCAGCCTAGGCTGAAGAACCATGCCCTCAGCAGCTGCTACAGATTTTGCTGCAGGTTCTGGACCTGTCTCTCTGTGTCTCTCTTTAGCTGAGGAAAAACCAAAGAAGTCTCTTCCTGACTGAGCAGCTGGACTGCATGGGATGCTTAGGGAGATAGGAGACAAATGGGAAAAACAAGATCTTTAATTAAACAGGTGCCGTATTTTACAATCCTGTACACAGACAGTGCTGAGAATGGATCCTGTGCAAATCTGCTTTAAGCCTGAAGTGTTTCTGTTCCTTGAATGGCACTTAAACATGGCTATCTTGCTCTACAGAGCAAGACTGTTAACAAACAGTCCCTTGCAGCTGCAGCAATGCCACATCTTGTAAGGGAAATCTAGCTATGAGAATGGGCAGGCCAGCATCAGGAAAGGAAGGTCTTATTGCTGCAGGAGAGCTGAGGAGCTCAGGGGTAGTTACTTAGATCTTACTGGATCCTGAATTGGCACAGGTCAGGTCACTACATTTCTGAGTATCTTTCATAACCCAAGTATCACCCCCATGACATACCTGCTGGCATAGTTCCTAAGGAAGAGCCACTCCTGCAATAATACTGTTTCTTCATTGATCCTCAGCGGCCTGCGGACTTGTGGGCCAATGCTAGCTGAAATTCAGGATGAGAGGAGGGTGTCCAGCATGTGAACTTCCTTTAATGAGTTCCTAAGAGAGAAAAGAAATGTGCAAATTCATGTCCTTACAGTCATTTTGTGTGTTCCTGAGAATGATACCCACCATGGAAAGCTTCTGGGGATGATTTTCTTCTGATATCTAGCCCTGATCTATGCTGAGGGGGCACCACAAAAGGACACCCACAGGAACTTTTCTTTTGGTTATGTGTGCACCTTCCTTTCATTGTAGGACCTGGCCCATTCCCTGGACTCATTGATTTGTATGGATCTGGAGGAGGTCTTATTGAATACAGAGCAAGTCTCCTGGCCAGCAGAGGCTTTGTGACTCTGGCTCTTGCTTACATGTCCTTTGAAGATATCCCTGCTGTGCCAGAGATTCTTGAACTGAGCTATTTTGAGGAGGCTGTGAACTTTTTGCGGAAGCAGCAGCAGGTAAGATACAAATTATGGTGCTTTTCCTGAAACTATTTTCCAGTTTGCTAATTGGTTCCTAAATTAGAAGTACAAAGTTGCTTAAGTAGGAAATAGTAATTTTTTACTAGTGTTGCATCTTTTAAGATTTTAGAAGGGAAAAAAATCCATTGGCTTTTTCACTGTTTCTGAGATATTACAGGCTTTTGATTCTGAGTAAGTTTTGCAGGATAATAATAAAACACTCTAACAGCAGAATCTTTTACAGCTGTAGCCCTGGAGGTGTGACATGTCTGAGGAAGCTGAGGCTGTATTTGAACAAGTGTGTGGGACAAGAAAGACACTTTATGGCGGTGTACTTAACCCAAAAGTGACCAAGGGAAATCAAGTGGCATTGAAAATTTTAATGCAATGCTACTTAATGTGTATTTGTTTTGCAAAGTTATTTACTTTCTGTCACATGGGCACCAGAATTGTAGGCAGTGTGGGAGCAGAATTCAGCCTTGCTTGTTTATCTTGTTCCTCGGAGAGCTCTGAAACATCTAGAATTCAATGTGAAGGGCCTTCATCAGAAATAAGTTGATTTAAACAGCTATTTGGCTCACTTAGCCGCAGGTGTAACGTCTTCCAAGACAAAACAGAAAATAACAAGTCAGCTGTAGGAGATATAGAAGAAACTCCAATAAAGAAATTCAATGCAAGTAAACCTAGGAAGAAGTGGCTTGGAGAGAGGAGCAGTAAAAGACACTGTACTGAGAGCAGGCTGAGCTGGGGTGTGGAGTGAGCAAGGACACTTTGTCTACACAAATGTGTTACAGGAGGATAAATGTTGAGGAGCTGTAGAATTCATAGTCACTCTTTTGGAGGCTCAGCAGAGGGATAGATGAGGGAGTAGTAAACAGAGAAAGGGAAGGGGTAAAATATGAGTAGTCATAGTTGGATGAGTAAGAAAGTAGAACTGGAGAGGTTATTTCAGCTCAGGAAATAAAGAGTGGTTAATAATATCGTTTTCATAATTCTATTTCAGGTGAAAGATACTGGGATTGGTGTTTTGGGCTTGTCTAAAGGAGGTGATCTAGCCCTTTCCATGGCCACATTTCTACCTGGCATCAAGGCAGCTGTCAGCATATCTGGAAGTAGTTTTAATTCCTTCCTTCCTCTGAAGGGGAATGGCTTCACTATTCCTGTCCACCCATATGACTTGGAGAAGGTGAAGATCAGTGATGAGTCTGGAGTAGTAGATTTTTCAGATGTCTTACACGATCACACGGACCCAGCCACTTGGGATTGTCGCATTCCTGTGGAGAGGTCCTTAGCCAAGTTCCTCTTCCTGTGTGGACTGGATGACATGAACTGGAAAAGTGACCTCTATTGCCGAGATGCTGTTCAGCGCCTTCGGCAGCTTGGCCGAGAAGTGGAGTTTTACTCCTATTCTGGAGCAGGGCACCTCTTGGAGCCACCGTACTTGCCTCTGTGTAAAGTTTCTATCCACAGGATGCTTGGGATGTTGGTGCATTGGGGAGGGCAGTGGAGAGAGCATGCCAAAGCCCAAGAAGATGCATGGCGCAGGATACAGGCCTTTTTCTGGCAACATTTGATGGACTCAGACATCCCTAAGAGCAAGCTGTAGTGGATGCTGTCATAGATGCTGGCCAGGGATGGTATTTCAGCACTCACTGGATCTTGGAAACTCATCAGAAGTTTCCTGGACTGCCTTCCTCTAAACCCCACTCTGGCATAGTTGTTTTATTTTCATTCCTCAAATGATTTCCCATTTTTTAGTTAAATTTCAGTTGACTTCTGGTCCAGCTTCACAGTAGATTGGCACCATCTGCTCTGTCTCTGCTGTAGTCTAAAGACAACCCAGCATCCCATCATCTAAATTGCATTTGTCCTGAGCTGTCCCTGCCCTCAATCTGCTACCATCTCCTTTCGTAAGAGGAAATACTCTCACAGGAAGAGTTTTCCATTGAATGGTTTCATCTTGCACCTTTAACTAACCTAGATATAAACAGCGTTTTTGTTGGACAACACATTAGTACACTCATCTTTTCTCCTGGTACATTGTTTTCTCGCATTTCATAGTAACAAGGTTGCAGTAGCTCTGATCTTAGCTCAGGGAAGGGGCACTACTTCTGGCTTAATCTGAAGTGCAGTGATAACATTCTTTTTCCTGGTACATCAAAACCCAGCAGTGGATCTTATCCAGGTTACCCTGGTTGTATCTCCTGCTGACTCTGTGCAAGTTTCATATTAGGGTAAAGTTTTCACTGCACTACTCAGTGAGTACAATGTGCAGTGTATCTGTGTGTGCACAGTTTGCTTGTGATTATCTGAATTAAGATTTCAACCATCTTTGTACCTATCAATTCATTAAGGAACAATCCTGGTGTAGCCACAAGCTCTTACTTCACCTGATTGAAGAGGTCATGAGCAGAGGTCCTCACCTCCTGTTGGGAAGAGAAGTGAGGGAGTCTGTGGTTTTGCACAGTGTTCAAGATGGGGGTGATAGAGATGTGCTAAATACTTGCTCTCATATTGTGAAAATTAGTTTGTCTCACTTTGGGGGGGAACAGTAAAGCCACTGCTGCTGAGTTACCAGGAGCCCAATGAGGTGGGCTGCCTCAGTGGTCCTGCCACTCCACCAAACAGCTCTGGGCTCAGTGACAGCTAAGAAATGCTACTCTTCAAGAGAAAACTGACCTCACCTTCTGGGAAGAATGGCATTTTCTTACCCATTATCAGCATCCAAACCTGCCAAGGGGGGCTTGTAAACCTTGGGCTTTTGTGGGGTAGTGACAAACAGCAGCTACATGTCAAATGGCATCAGTGGAGCAAATTCTCCCTCCTGGAGCAGTCAAGACTCACACCGTGACCACAGAAGCAAGCAGGACCTGCAAGTCTCTGCATTGCATTGAGATGGAAAAATCTTGCCTTTGACAGTGTAGTCCCTGGTTTCCAGTTCCTGCTGAGACAAAAGCCCTGTAGGAGCCTGGATCCTGCTGAGGGAGGAACCATGCCCTTAATTTTCTTGCTTCAGGGAGCAATGGTTACTCAGAATGAGCACATTGGGCCTCAGAGGGCTGAGGACTCTCTCGTACAATATATTCAATTCAGACTGTCCCTTCAGGTACTTCTGGTTTTCCTGAACCCCCTGTTCCTCAGACTGGTAGATGGGTACCACATAGCCGAAGATGTGAGTAGTTAACGTGGGGATGTCTCTCTCCTGCTCACCCATACTCATCATCCATCAAGTTCTGTGCTGTTGCCTCTTACTTGATTTCTGTTTGTCCCTTCTCTCCCTGTGTCCTGCTGACTGTGGTTGTTCCAGGTGTTTAGCGAGTGGGTAGGGCCTGGCGGCACAGTAACATATAACAAGGAAAGTCAAACACATTTAAGCAGTTCCATCTGAATAAGGGACCTTTTCTCTCATTTTTGTTTCATTGAAGCAGTCAAAAAACCCTGGGCTGCTGATCCACATTTTCCTCACTCAGGGGCTTAGGCTGGGAGTTTCTCTGTGGTATGAGTAATTCTGTTCTCTTATTTTTATTGAACACAGTGAAGTTTATACAAAACAGTGTGTTGTTTTCCAGCCTGTGGGATAACTCACATCTGTTTTCATCCCTTCTGAGGGGAAAATGAGCTTTCCTAGCCTTCAGTGGGCAGTTTACAGATCTGTACTTTGAATTACAAAATTGTGACCTTCTGAGAAAAAATGTTATCTATACGAAACTGCCATTACAAATAAAAATACTTTCCATCAGTAAATCAACAGTGTGGTCAGTGATGCTTTCATCCAGTTGTTATGTTGTCACATTCAGCAGTCAGGTTCACAGGAAACAGTGTTGAAAATAGAGGATGAAGGGAGCTGAGTGGTGACTCCATTGACCACAACAGCACACAGCACCTCCTTCTTTTGTTGCTCTGGAATGAAATGTTGCTCTGGTTTGCTACCCACTTAAAAGTCCTTTATTTATCGCTTGGATGGCATCTGACAAGAAAGACTGAAAAAGCTGATTTAGCTGGGCAGCTCTGTGCCACATACAGGAAAATATTTGAGGCAACTCAGTAGTTTTAAATTAAACTCAAATTTGAAACTTATCTTCAGGAAATAGAAGCTGGAAACTGGTGTCAGACTAATATAAAATAACTGGAAAAGGCTTAATTTCAGTAAAACACATCTGCCTGTTCTTGAGTATGTTCTTCAGCATTTTCCTGAAGATTTTGACTATTTAATGTTTCTTCTGCTGAAGAGATTATTTAGACCAGTCGGGCTAAGATCATGGTTTCTTTTTCAAGACAATATTCTACTAATTGCAGGCTGTTGAGTCAGAGTGCTTTATATAGTCTCTCCAGGCCTGCTGAATACAGACAATATTATTCAAGAACAATGTGAAAGTTATTATTTAATTAAAGATAATAGACCTTTAGCTGCAAGAGATCCTCTGCCAAATACAACTGATAAATCTAATAGAAATTGGATGGGAGAATCTGTTCTTGTAATCTGCTTGTAATTGAAAAGTGCTTCAGATAAAATAGAGTATCAAAGGGCTGGCTTGAACTGGATGATCTTGTCTTGATTCTTAGTCACCCACTGTTTAGCATTCTGCACTGCATTTCTATATTGAGAATAAATAAAACTTGTGACAAGCCTCTTAGGAACTGAGAATCTCCCCACATGTAAGCTGCTACGAACAAGTTTACTATAAAGGAACAGGATGTCTTGCAATGCTTTTTCAGGGCAGGATGATTTCTCTAGCTACCATGGAATCAGGCAACAATGGAGAGTACTGATTTGCCCAATACATTCTTAAATTGTTCTGTCTTTGCCTTGAAAACTGACCCTGAAGCATTTTGATATACGTACACCATAACTTGGCGGAAACTGCAGAATGAAAGTAGTCAAAATGCCTTTATTAGCAAAAGGTGAACCACAGGTGCAGAAGAGTTGAAACATCTTTGATAAAGTGGCTGTCTCTGCAGAAATAGTGGGTATTTGAGGCTTTAATGGAATTTTAATGAGGGTTATGCTGAGCAATGAGATTTCAATGCAAATGTGCTTCTCTAAGTCTAGGAGCTTCTTCAGGTGAAGCAGTGTCTCTGGGTGGCTTCTGCAAGCAAGGTTGTTTCATGGCCACAGAAGAGGAGGAATGAAGTGAAACATGAGAATATATGTTGTGTGGTGTAATTTAGAAGTCACTTTTCTCTGTTTCTGGTTTCTGTTCCCTGTGTGTGTTTGAAAGTCTAAAGGTTTTTTTTTTTAAATGCAAAACTCAGTCAGTTCTTTAATACATGACCAGATCATTTGTTATCAAGCTGTGGGAGAAGACCAGTGTTTAATAACAAAATAAAAATAGTAAATTTTTTTTCTATTTTAGTATTTTGCAAAAAAAAATTATAATTCTACCATTTCAGGAAAAAAAAATCACCATTCTGCACTTTTTAGTGCTATGTGCATATTATTCTGAAATGGAATCTGAGCAAATGTAGAATTAAGCACAGAGAAAGTGATGCTTTGTTTATGTTTGAGGAGAAGAAAGATTAATATTTCCAATGAAATAGTGCTTGCAGCGTTTACTGTAATATATCCCTGCTATTTTTCTCTTGAGAACAAAAATTAGAAATGCTGAGTCTTAAAAAATTGTTTGTGCAAAATTTGCATTAAACCTAAAAATGTCTGTACCCTGACTCTGGATAGCCCTTAGAGAAAAATAATTAAATTAGTTACATTCTATTTATTTAGGGTTGTATCTTTTCAATTACTTCAGCTGCTGAACTTTCAATGTTTTGCAATTAGACTGGGAATTTACGTTTACATTAAAATCACGTCAGTAAAATGTGTGGTTTTATGGGGTTTTTAAACTTTTAAGAGTACCTTGCTGCACAGAGGGACAGTCATTCCTTTTTTCTGGTTAGTGATCTAGCTAAGAGGTTATCCTGTGGAAAACAAAACAGAACAAAAAGAAGATTAAAATGTTCTGCTGGATCAAAGAAGGAAACAGCAGGAACGTGCATGGGGTTATCCGGAGAAGCAGGGGCAGGAGTGAGCAATACTGTGCCAAGATATATAAGAATCTAGTACAGTTTTTAATTATGTTTGTAATTACTAGTCCAGCTGATTCTAAATCGTGAATCCATTTCTGTGTCCAGTGTAGTAAGTGCTTGGTGGCTCGTTGTGTGCTGCCCCTGTTAACAATGGATCTGGTCCTGAAGGAGTGGTGTATTCGACCATGGAGACAAAACTGTGAAATGTGGAAAATGTGGATGTCAGATAAGGGATGAACTGGAGCGGTGGTTCAGAGGAAATATCCTGGATAGGAACAGAGCATGTGCATATCTCTGCTTTCATCTAGAAGAGGAAGTTCAAATGCACTGCTATCATTTTAATATGCTATGAATTCAGCAAGGTGGTTTTGAATCAATAATCCTGTGCCATCTACAGGAGTCTGTCCCTGGACAGTGTTACTCTGGCATTCTCCAACATCCAGCAGTAACTCAAAATGGATTATTTTTCGCTGCACAGTGCTCTGACTCCAGCCATTCTCCCATCTCTGGGTTATTTCAGATCAGTCTCGAGTTTTTTTGGCTCCTTGCCGAGATTCAAGGTGGTTAAAAGTCCTCGGCCCTCTAAAAGCCCTGAGCCGTGTTGCAAGAAAGAAGCGGAGTCCTTCAAGGCCTTGTTCTCAGTTCTCGTGTGCTGTTTATTATTTGGTATCTCACAATTTGCTCCACACCCAGCCGAGGTCCGGACAGAGGCTGGGACATGACGCGACTGCCCACTGATGGGGCGTTGCTTGGTTCTTATACAGATAATTACGTGCCCACTATTTACTATTTTGTACCAATGTGTGATACCTATACTAAAATGGTCATTTCTACCCTAATCCAATAGCCTTGAACTACTTTGTGTCATCACCACCCCAGAGGATGGAGGATGAAGAAGAAGGAGAAGGATCTAGGGCAACACCCTAAATCCTCCATCATGTCCCCCATTCATCTCTATTCTAAGAATTCCTAAACTATAAAATTTCTCACCCCATGCTGTACTAAACTACTACTTTCACACTTTTGAGGTTTCTAATTCTTCTCTCAGTGTTGGAAGCTTCTCCCATGGACTAAAATCAAACTCGGTGTCTTCCTGGGCTCTGTGCCAAGGTCTCCAACCCCCCTGGACCGGCTCCACACCCCCCTGTCCACGGTCCGAACTCCCTTTCTCAGGTCCCAGGTCATCCAAAGGGATGCCCTGGACTCAAACAGATCAGAGATATGTCATCTTGATGCAGGAAAACTACTTTGATACCTAAAAACATCACTACTATTGTAGTGGAAGAAAAGGAGGTCAGTGGTCTGTACTTTTTGGTGGAAATATCACACTGAATCACTAAGCAGCTCAGCACTTACTGCTTCCATGGCAGTCTGTATGCCACTCCTTGTAAAGGTGAGACCTCCTAGGCTCCATATAGATCAGCAATGTTCAGGGGCAGTTCTGCTCTTTCAAACCTTCTAGGGAATCTTGTTCTTTCTATGGCTGTCTTCCCTCACCTGAGGATATAATGTCTGTTTTCTGTTTTTCCTCTAACAGTTTTGCTTCTGTCCCACTGACCACAAACCAGGCCATTACAATTCCAGGGCACCCAAAATCAAAATTGTAACCCAGCTAGACCAATCAAAAATTAACCAAAATAGAGGTATAAATTGTACATAAATTGTACATACAAAGAAAAGAAAAAAGAAGTGTGCATTCAAGGAGTATCAATTCTTAAATTTCTCCCCCTCATAAAGGGAAGTATGTGAGTGTGGGGGCATATATAAATGTCTTTTGGAAAGGAGGGGAGGAATGGAGAGTGTAAAGCAAAGGAAAACCAAAAGATTATGGGTCGCTTCCAGGTAGAGATATTATATAATTAAAGAAAAAAATCTGTTTTGTAATAACTTGGGTTTTGTGTGGGGTGGTGGTGGTGATTAGTCAGTTGGTGGTGGTTTCTTTTTCCTGTAGAATGTAGGTTGCCCAGCAGAAATCTCCTTCTGGGAGAAGATAGATGTGTGCAAGTGAAAGCACCATGGCTCAGGTCCACAAAGCAGATGGTTTCACAGGGTAGTGCCAGAGGTGAGTGTGCAGTGAACCTGGCCTGCTCCACGATTCCAGGGGTTAGCTCAGTGCCCATTACTCAGTCACAGGGTGAATCCACTTTCCTCTGTCAGACAGCATGTGATGGTATCACCCACTAATGCAGGACACAGAATCTACTCATAAACAAATCCCTGAAACCAGTGTTTTGTTTGCTTTTTGAACTAAGAGGTTTCACAATCGGTTATTATTAGTGCACTTTTTGTCTTGGGACATTGAGAACAAATGCTTTTATGAAGAAATAGTAACTGCTTTCCATTACTGAAGCTCTAATAACAGGTTATAGAATTTTTCTCTAGTTCCCTCACTTTGAGGTCAGTGTACAAACTAAGGAACAAATTTTGGTTATTTTCTCTTTTGTTGATTCCATTCAGATTTTCCAATCATTCATCAAACTTGACAATAATGTAGTATTAGTTCTCTAATTGCTAGAGAGTCCTGAGATAAGAAAGGTATTAAAAAAATAGGTTTTCTCCCACTGGGGAAAAGATTATCATTTAGTTGCATAACTCTGTTTTATGCTCCTAGGGACTGGTGGTAAAAGTCTCCTTGAAATACCCATTAATCTAAAAGCTGGGGTTCTCCATGGGTTTTAGAAAGCTGAAACTCATGCCTTGGCTTTGCCTGATAAGGTTCTCCCGCTTCCCAGATTTGTATTCTGATCAGCAAGTTGTTGTTTATTGGTATATTAGTGCTTATGATGGGTTCAGGAAAAAGGCTTAAATTTTATTCCACATTAGACCAATAGGTTTTGAAATCTTGTTATCTTTCATGAGATGAGAGCTTTATTTTGCCAAGAGTTACCTTTCACATAATATAAAGCAAAGTGAGTCACCTGGTAATTTAGCTTCCTTAGGATATGTGACTTAAGCTCTGCCTTGTTTGTTTCCCTTGATTCAGCTGGAATACTATGCCCAAAAGAGGGGAGAAGAAGACCAGAGATAAACATAACTTTTCTCTGTTTTGTTTTCCAGTTGTCTCTGGCTACTGTGGTCTGTTTTGTATAGACTGAAAAACACTGTCCACTAGCAAAAGAACTGCATGGAAAAACCCAGCCCCATTCATCTCCTTATATAGCTTTTTCCTCTTCTGAGGCCTGAGAGAAAGCTTTGAACCTGAAAGGTGCTAGTGCCTAATAGTTACTATGCGGTGAGAGTTCAGTCATACTCAGGCCAGAGGTATCCTCTCTCTCTCTGCTTCATTTGCTGCTTGTTCCATTTGCTTTCTGGTATTTTTATCATTTCTGTCTGCATTATTAGCCTTATAACAGGCACCACACAGAGGATGGTGGTGGGCTGAGGCAGGTAATACCACTCTACCTTTCAAATCACAAATCACAAAGATATCTTGAACTTTTTAGAACATTTGATTTTTTAAGTCATTTGCTCCCAGTACTTTGCATGTGCAGGTTCTCCCTTCAGCTGAATTGAGAGGAGAGTAAAAATTTTTAGATCCTTGTTATCCTTCGCTCCTCTCAGTTCCCCACATAAGACTATTTGACTTTCCAGTGCTTCTGCTTTGCTTTTTTTCTCCTTGCAGAAGAACATAATTTTGCATTATCAATGAACATCAGTCCAGACTTCAATGGAATGCAATTTCCTGGGCTCTGGAAGGAATCCAGGGGTTAGTCTCATAAATCCTGTGTATACTCCGCAGCTCTTCCAACTCTTAGCCAGGTTTGGCAACTGGGTCATTTCATGTAGCACTCACATAGTAAAACACATTTCTTTTGTAACCTCTGAGCAAGCTGTTCGGGGTAAATCACTGTACATCCAGTCATGACTTGAGCAGTGCCTGTGCATGTCTCAGTTGTTTTCCTGCTATTCTGTCTGTGGAACAGTGCAGAATTCTCCTCATGAGGTGGGGTTTCCTGGAGGACACAGCCTCCTGCTACTCCTGAAAAACAGGGTGTGATTTTTCTGGTCACGGCATGTACTGAGCCCAGGGTCAAGGAGATTTTAGATAGAATGTTACTTTGTATGTGAAATATAGTTTTGGGGGCAGATGAGTGTTTGTGGATGCTAAGGATGGTTTCTTCTTGCTGTGGTTCTCAGTTTTCCAGTGCGTGATTCCATGTGGACACAGGAATACTTTTGTCTTCATGGGTTTTAGTTTTCATTGAGAAGGTGTAAAAACTGAAACCATATTTAAGGAAGTTTTCAATATTTTCATGCCTCTGAAAGTGATAGTGTGTGGTTGTGTGCCTCCAAACAGACTTCTCAGCTGAAAAACAACAACAACAAAAAGCTGTTTTCTGAAAAGCCAATAATCATCTAAAAATGTTTCCCTGAAACAAGAAATGCTTTGATGAGCTTAAATGTCATGATGCTGTTTGCTTGCCTGGCAATTCTGCAACACCCTCAGCTCTGTCTTCTGCCGGTACCATAGAAAACAGCAAGCACAGCATGTACCTACCTCCACTTTGAGGCAAGAGCCACAGACCAAACCAAAATTCTCTTTTGCAGTTGCCCCCCAGGCAACCAGAGGTCTGCGCTTCTGCAGTTTATCACTTCTTGGTCCTTTGTTTTGTTCTTCTGCTATTTTAGTTTTCCTCCATTAGGATTCTTGAATTCTGCTTTTCTTTCTTTCCTCATGTCTCTCTTTAGAAGAATGCCAACTTTATGTTGAGTTCTTATTCTCAACAAACCTTGCAAAATGAGTTCTGTATCTCGTGTAATACAGTTGATCAGATTATTGTGGTGAGGTATGTTGAAAGGAAATGCATTAATTATCAGATTTCAGGCTTTTGTCTGATTAGTAGACTTTCAAACTACAACATACTTCACTTAACATTGGTATGGACTTAATTCCTCCGTTAATCCACTGACTGTTTGCACTGCTGCTGCAACCTGAATCCATTCTGAGCAGAGAAGGAAGAGCCTTATATATTACTGCAACAGAGAGGAGATTATATATTAGAAAGATTTAAAGATTATATTTGCTAAAGGGCAGAAGGGCTCACTCAATGCTTCTGCTAACTCTTAAGCCCTCCTTGTGAAGTGAGGAAGCAATGGCAGACCAAGCACAAACTCTTGTTGCAGAGGTGGATTTTATCTAAAAATAAAACATCTGTATGTCTGTAACTGGGCTTTAAGAATATGGACATGCAAATGCTGACATGACAAGGATTTCTATGGGGAACTATTACCTCTTTCATTAATATGTGGCTGTCCATTTCTGTATGTGGATTAAGTTTCCAAGAGAAAAAAGGGTACATCCTTGCTAACTATGGATTTTATATGTATCCTTGCACTTAAACATCAGCAATCCCTGAACATAGTCTGGATTTGTAAAGGTTTTCTGACAACAGAATGCCTTCTGCTGTCTTAAGTTGGTCTTCCACCCCTGTCAGAAGAAAGTAAAGGTCTCTTTAGCAATATCTGTCTGCTCTAAAGTCTTCTTGTTTCAGCTGTCCAGGTGGAGTCCTGAACACTGTCTCCAGGATTTTTGACCATGAGATTACTATGAGGAAAAAATGGCACATATCCTGGAGGACTTCCAATTGTTATCAGTGAGATTTTACACATCTACAAATATTGGACTGGTGCCAAAGTGATCAACATCTAACAGAAATGGATGCTGGGTGAGTACAGAGATTCATTTGTCCTCTTTACATATTCTAGAATCATGGTTTACTGTATGGGTAAACATAACCTTCAGTGGCTAGTTGGGAGCTCTTATTCTGCTGTGCCATATCCCAAAGAAAATACAGTATGTCCTGGAAACTCTGATCAGAAACTAAGTGCAGGATGCTTTGGTTTACTTTGGCAAACAAGGATGTGAAATGAAATATGATTTGGGTGTATAATGGTAGTTGAGGCTTTTGTAGTGAGGAAAGACTGATGGTTTGTCTGCAGGCAGAGGTGTTGAGGGAACCTTTTAGTGATGGACGCTGCCTGTGGGCTCTCCCAAACAATGTATCTGAGCTCAGAGCTGCCTTGTTGGCTCAGAGCCCTCAAGCCTTGCTGATCCTGGTATGTGCCTGCTCCTGCCTTGCCACCCATTTTGTTTTGCCAGCAAAACAAAAGTGCTGTGGGAGTACACCCTGATGGAAGCACGTTTGGTTGGGGTATAAGGAAAGAATGGGGCATGAATAGGAGAGGGGATCCCAGATTGCTTTTCAATGTGATTGCAGCCACGCTGATCTTTCCCCAGGTGTTTCAAAATGCTGTTCACTGTGTAGCTGAAGTCTGTATTGTTCAGGGAGCAGCACAACCATTTGACATACAACTATTTCATTTAATGTGACCAGATGCAAGAACCCTATTTAGATTCAGAATACAGTGAATCTTAACACTGGGGTTTTTTTCCAAGCAAGAAAAATGTTACCACAAATATACATGCTGTACACTTGAGAAGATGGAGAGGAAAATTTTATCCTCAATGTACAAAACTATCTAATAATTTATAATAGTGCTTCCCAGCTGTAAAGAATATGTCAAATTTTTTCTCAGTGTTTACTGTAATTTTCAATTGCTGGCTAAGTGTGCGTTTTGCTTTCCAGAATATATGATTCTCTTTGCAGCAGGGGGACATTCTATAGCCTTTATTACAACCCCCTAGTCCTTTAAATTGTGGGTTTCATCCCCTCTGCGGGGTTGCCTTTACTCTCTACTCGGCCTGTCCATGGACATCACTTCCTTTAGGAAACCATGTTGACATTGAAGGGTGCAGCCCATGAGAGACAGATAAGAAAGCTAAGGAGAGACAACGTGGGTCTGAATATAAACGAGGGCTCGGCTGCTCAAAGCATCATTGCTGCACCTCTGTACCAAGGAGATCACGTACACCGTCCTCCCAGTAGGGGAAAAATTCTGTCACTTGTAGCTAAGTAAAATTTACAGGTCACAAGATGGCAGCACAATCTCACCTAGTTCAGGGTGACAAAATTTGAAGGGCCAGGTCAGTAATCTTCCTCAATTCAAACTCCTGTTTTGAAGAGGCAGAAAGTCCTGTATCTGATTAGCTGGTGCTTCCTAGGCTCTAACTGCTATGTATAGAGGTGAAATTATTATATACGTAGGTGGAAAGCCTTTTAGATCACCTTTCAAATGAACCCATTTCATTTACATTCGGATGCACTGTGATAGTATTGACATAAATTGCTCACCCAGGGGTTCAATACAGAATGGAAAAAATGACACCAGCATGTTATCTAACTAATCAGTAAAAAAGACAACATTGATGGCACAATGACTTTGCAAAACAAAGCCTGTGCAACTGGCAGTCATACTGTTCTGTTTTCACTTTCTTCTGCTCTTGTGAGGAAGGTGTTCTGACCACTGCCTCAAAATGCACATTTCTTAATGAAAATTAATTTTTGGTAGTACTACTGAGTGAATATACTTCCTGTGAAGAACTAATCAATAAATTATTCTATTTCTGTTTGAGGAACATTCTGTATTGAGTTTTCATCTGCCTAGTTGCCTGCGTGTGTGTATGTCTGTCTTTCAAAGAGGTCTGCCCATTCTTACCATTTGTCATAAGCTGAACCTTTCCAATGTGCACTACCTCATTTGGGAAAAAGGACTGTGCTAGGGAGAGATGATTCATCACATCAGTCACCATATTATATAATGCAGTGTGATAACAAACCTACTGAGAACATTCCTAGCAGCAATATTCCCACTTGTGACTTTTAATACTTAGCACAGAAATATCTGTAAAAATAAGTGGGGGTATCTGCATCTATTTGGACGAAAAATAAGCCGTGAGAGCAAGGAAAATATATCTCCATTTTCAAAATTAATTACAGGTTTTTTGTCATACTACTGCAGAATTAAACCGTAGATATTTAAGTGCAGCTTCCAGATGCACTTTTCTGAGAATGTTGAGTCATAGTTCTACGAGTTGCTTGCATCTGCCAAGTGAATCTGGTGTTTTGACACACGTGCAAACTGTTCTGATGGGTATTTATAACTGTTCTTTATGGGTATTTACTTGCTGAACTTACAGGTAGGTTTTACTGGACAATTTTACAAACTTTAGACTTCTGAACATATGCTGAAATCTGAAATGGTCATTGGCTTTGGCTTTGTTTACCTGTTCAGATGAAGATTCTAACCTAATTTACTCTCACTAATTAATATGGTTTCAAGCATGCCTAGGACAGCTTCAATGAAGACGAAGAAAAATGAGAAAATTGAACACTGCCCTTTCCATTAGCACGTTGTTTCCATCCTAAGCGATTGGCCACATGGTGTCACTGTATTTTAAGGCACCAAACCCTCTAGCAATAAAGCCTAGCAACTCCAAGTTTTCAAAGTATCCCAACCATGTGGTATTATCTAAGGAGACACTTCAGCAAAAATGGCAAGGTCACAAAAGCTTCACAGTGAGAGAATTTTAGGAAGATATTTTACACAAAACATCTCATTCTCAGCTTCCTTTACCTTCCCAGAATACGTCAGAAAAATTTTAGCCCAGAAGCCCTTTTTTTCTCTAGGTGTCTGCAGTTTAGAACATTCTTGTGTAGAAAGCTTTATCTTAAATTGTTGCAAATTAGAAATTTAAAAATTCATCTGTGCTGGACTCATCCAAAATTTCAGTCATAGTTCTTCTTTTCTCCTTCTGTCTTTGTGTGTCTGAATTTGCAGCAGCCTTTGGCTCTGCTGAATAGAAAAAAACTGGCCTTATGGTGCTCAGAGCAATATAAACTGCATCTCCTGGGACCCACAAAATGCTGTTCAATCCCTGCTAGTTCTGAAGAATGCATTGCACAACACACCTGCTCAAGAGACCCGTGCCAAAACTCGATGTGTTGCGTATTTAAGGAGTTTCCTAATGTACAGCTATAGCAACAGTAAGAAAAACAGTTGTGTACAGATACAGTGCAAGCCTTAGCCAAGCAGATGATATCTGTCTCAGGGAGTGTCAAAAGGCGGCAAAGTCTCATGCAGTGCTAAGTGTTGGTGTGCTCTGTTTCTTCTGTGAGTGGTAAGTGAGCCTGGAGTAGCAGTCCCTGTGCTAACACCCCGGTAGTCCGCGTAGGTTGCATTATTTTTTTATAGGAAGTATATATGTCTGGCAATGGCTTACCACCCATGAAGAGTACATGGTGCTTTGTTCTGCTGGTTATCACATTATAGATAGTTGCAATGCCTTCCCTAAGCCAGCTGCTCTGTTTGTATGGAGCTTACTCTCTGCAGAGCTGCTGAGAGCGATAGCGCTGGTTTAAGATGGCTATTTCTTAGTGATAGTTTTGCTACCAGTTCTGTTTGGACCAGGAATTCACTTGTAATATGTCTGTTTTGAGGGCTATATCTTCAATTTAAGTGCACAGTCAAATCATATTTAGAATTATTAGGTCTACAAAGCATGGTGCTCTGAAAATCCAGGTGCCTCAGTATGAATTTCAGTGCAGTGGTATGAACTGAGGAATTAGCTGTGTTAGTCTGGCTTTGAATGTGACCTGAGTTTAAATGCTAAATAAAACCTGGACTGTGAGATCTCACAAGCTGCAGTAGAGCTGAGATGTCCTGTTCCTTGCAGAGGCACCAATAGTGCAACAGGTGGGTTTGGAAGACTCTGAGTCCATATTTGTGTACGTTTGTGAATAGCAGATTATTTTGTGTTTCCTCTTGCTACTTGCAATGTAAAACCAACTTAGAAGTATGTTCCACAGATGTTTATTTTGAAAAACTTACTCAGATATGACATCGGCCTATGATTTCTCCTATTTCCCTCTCACCCTTGCTTCTGTGATTATCTTAACTGGATGAATTTTCCATTGGCCTCTGTGCTGGTGGTGGCCTTCAGTACGGGAGCTTCTGAAGACGATAAAATACCGTATGGTTCATCCCGGAGGAAAAAGAGCCTAATGCAGAAGGTATAAACAGTAATGCAGAAGAGCAGATGGGGGTCTCCTGTAGGGGAAGGTGGTAGGTCAAGATTGGGAGTAAGTTGGGCATATTGCCAAAACAATTTGTCCTTGTTCTGCAAATCTTGGAAATTGTTGACCTTATTGTCTAAGACACAAAGTGTCTCCTGGTAGTGTGCAAGGGAGTCCCAACATAACTATAATTATCCTAATGGCACTGCTGCCATGATGGTATATAAACTATAAACAGGAAAGACTGAAACCCTCTGACACAGATGAGATGCAAATGAGGGGTTGGTGCCTCTACTGTAGGAATACCAATAAGAAATGGAAACTGGCTGGGGAAATCATTCAAGGTTTGTCTCCAGGAGCTGCCTTCAAAATGTTTGCTCAGGGAAGAAAGCTGTGAAACAGGGGAAGGATGGATGTTTCCTCCACTTGTGGTTTTATGAACCCTGGAGCCAAGGCTCATTCTGAGGAAACTTTTATGTGTTGTCTTGTGCAAGGTATTACCTTGGGAAGCTCTTGTACTCCATATTTTTGGAAGAAGTGCACTGTATATCAGTGCCAAGGGCATTTCAGTGTTAGTTTCTAACTCTGTCAGATTAAAAAGTCTTCTTGGAATAATGGGAACAGCTTCTCTCTTTGTCTGAAGCTTTTTATGAATCAGAGAGACCATCACTGTCTCTAGATATAGGTCAACTACAGGTTTCTAAAATATGTTTGATATATAAGGAAAAATCTTGAATATGGAAGAAAAAGAGATTTTTTAAAACAAAAGGCATCTATGAATATTTAGGTAGACCTACCCAATGTATGCATTTTTCCCAGTAATGCCTGAATTGAGTTCCTCATGTTTGATTGAGTTACACATAAAAGAGAATCATCCAGTTTTGATTTAAATTTAGTTATCATGTGGGGGGGAAATGTGGTGTGGGGGCTGAGAAAAGTCAGGGGTCACCATGTGAAAGGAAGGTGTAGGAGGGAAGATACATAGTTTAGCTTTAACACAGCTTTCAAGCTCAGAAATAGATTTTATTGACATTTATGGTACTGTGGCACTGCGAAAAGTCAAGAAAAGTGATTTGTTAAGTGATAGAAGTTCCCAGATAAGCTGTAGACCTTGGTCTGAAAAAGATCTGTAGTCTAAATCGAATGCATACGCACCAACATGTGTGAAAAAATAGAAGTAAAGGAACAGAAGTTTAACAATAATTAAACCTATGAAAAAATGTATCACATTTGGTTTTCACAGGGAGCAGAAAGGGGAAAATGGGCTGATGTTTTGTACATATTCCTTTGTCTCTTTGGTTGTGATCCAGTTCATCAAGCACTGGTGCACCTGAGGTGGCAGTTTACCTGTGAATTATCCTATTAATATCAATTAGGCTGTTCATGAGAGGAATGTGTGCAAGTGTCAGAGAAGATCAAAGCTTTTGGCTTTTTAAATGCATGTGTTCACTAGTAAATGGATAGCAGAAAAGCTGGAATTGTCTAAGCACAAGACCTACTAGTGGATTACCAGTAGCTGCAGATATGGAAGATGTCTCTTAATCTTTTTGGCACATCTTTTCCAACAGCAAAGACATGGCTTTGAACTTTCAGCATTTTACTGTGGGATTTTTTTTGACTGGCTGAAGTTTGACTAGCTCCTCTTAATAATCTAGAGTGGTGAGGGACAGGAGACAGAGTGTAAGGGATGAGGATTTTACTTGTGCTGAACTGTACGCAGCTAGCAATAATAACCCCAAGATGCTCTCTTGTTAGAATGTCTTTCATTAAATGCTGTCCTGACACAGACAGACCACATAATGGTGATGATTACATATATCAGAAGGAAGTGATGATCAAATCATCATGACCAAAACTAGAATTAAGATATCAAATAGATATTCTTGTCACTAGAGGCTGAAATGAATTGGCATGGATTCACCTGTACAGTTCTTCTTTCAAATGTTGGGGATGAAAGGGGTTGTTAATAGCTGTTAAGGTCTGCTCCTATTTAGGAAAGCATCAAATTGCTTTACAGTATCTTTTTTTCTTGGTTTTGCAATGGAGACCATAGTATCTTCTGTTGCAGTTATTAATGTAGACTTCCTAGTACATGAGTATATTGAATGAAAATTAAGCTGCCCTGCTCACTGCTTCTTACAGACTGTCCCTGGTGCCATGTGAAACCATTAATTAACTTTCTGACTCCCAGGTTATTCCCCCCAGAGATGAAGGATGTTTTGCTTGGGACAAGTGAAGAGCATTTAGCTGCATCTGTAATAATGTAATGCAACTATTCATTTAATTTGATTCAGAGCCACATAAGGTTAAACAATGTCCTATGTGGAACAAGAAGCGTCTTAAAGTATTAATTCAGAGGGTGGGACGCATTTCTGATCTCTGCCACAGCTAGTGGACCTTTTCATGCTCTCTGGACCTTGGTTAAACTGGTGCCTTCCACAATACAGGCACTTGGTGGAGGATACACTCAATTTCTCTGAACATTGAGTGTGTTGGTATACAGTGTTTGTGTTCATAAATGGAAGGTGTATTCTACAACAACAGAATCTTTTTTTTTCTTTATAATATTAATTCTTCTTTCCTCTGACTTGCAGTGGTGTCTGTGATCTCAGGTGAACTGACTGTTGCTACCTTCATTTCACACAACAAATTTCTCATGAACTTAGTTGTACAAAGGATTTATGACAGACTCAAAGAGCAGGGGGTACGTTACCATTTAAAATCATATTTCCTCTCTCCTCTTTTTACTGTAGGCAAGTTGTTGCACAAGGCATCCATGCTCCACATATCTGTCCATGTTGTCAGCTGTTTGTGTATCAGGTCTGAGGAGGAGGAGGAGGAAATATGTGGTGTGTTATCAACAGTGAGATACTTCCCATTCCCAGTTTTAGCGTACGTGAGGAAGCGGTGTCTGATGGACAGAGCTGATCATACATTTTCTGATGCAACACTTCTCTGTTTAAAAATGTTGATTGGATTCTGTATTGCTGGGTTGGCTGGTTCTCCTGCTTCATGGAAACCTGCTTGGAAAGCTGTCATGCTTTCGTACACCTTGCTGACCCACCTGGCAGGTTCCTCTGGCTACCCATCATTCTGTGATGACAGGACACTGCTGGCTTCTCCCACTTACCAGGGGCTACCCCCTAGGCTGCTCAGCAGGTGAATGAGATGCCCATTAGATGTTCTTAGGCTGTTGGTCAATTCCTTTGCTTCCAGCTTCCTAGATCTCTTAGCTGTGAAGCTCCCAGCGTGCCCAGGGGACTGCTGAGCCAAAACAGCTGTGTAGGCAAGGTCCTGGCATGTCAGCTCAGGCATCAACCCAGTATTGTTTCAAAATCTTTTTCTTATATATGGGAGTGAAATCTTTTTAGGGAGGTGTGCCAACATGATTTCCTCTGTGGGATGAACATTCCAGTTCCCAGAACTGGTGCAGGACGTTTTACCTTTTTGTGGTTCACTGTTTGCTTGCTAGTACTTGGCTGACAAATGCATTCAGTATGTGTGTAACTACATAGTAGGGAAGACCAACAATTAGTGGATTTGAATCATACAAAGCAAGGGTCTCTTCTACTTTGCAATGTGTCTATTGCATGGGGAAGGGTTGCACAGTACAAATTGTGTGTGTTGTGGGGAAGGCACCAGCAGTGGTTTGTGCTCTGCTGCGTTGGCAGGCTGTGTGTGGGTGAGCTTCCTGGAACCGTTTATGGGAGAGGTGATCATCTGAAATCTTGTCTTCCATCAGATCTCTGCCCCTGGAAGCAAGAGTCTCTGAGTGAATGCATTTCCCCCAGCTCAGACTCTTCCTGGCTAGGTCCATGAGATCTAATTTTGGGCCTTTGCACATAGGTCTGGAATCCTCCGCCAAATCAGGCAGCATAAGTAGCCTAATTTAATGTTCTGCTCTGAACAGATTCAATGCTTTTCATGACCTACACAAAAATTTTTTCTCTTGTTGGCCATATCATGTCTTACCTGCCACATAGACCATGAATGTGGGAGGCCTACAGTTAAAAACACCCTATTTTCTTGAGATGCTGAAGGCTATACATTTCTCTTGGCTTTGGTAGGCTTTTCTATTATAGGTTATAAGGTTTCAAGAAGCACTTTCTAAAAATCTTCAGAGCTTCAGAATTCCCAAGGTATTATGTAAGTTAAGAGGTTAAAAAGGATCTATGCCTGTAAAAATATTTTTTTCCACTAGACCAAAAACATTTAAAATTGCAGTGTTATGCAAGTGCCATGTTTTATGAAACAGAGGAATTAACCCTGACCTAATATGCATACACAGAGACATTCAGAGATAATATCAGGCTCTGTGGATGACTCTGCCTTGGCACAATTTAGAGCAGCTTTCCTGAGACCAGCTGAGGTGCTCAATGTGTTTCAAGTGCCGGGCTCTCTGCTCACACTGGTCTGTCTTCTCTGCTGCCTTAAGGGGAGCAGGTGGCAGAAAGCTGCTTTCGTACCACTGGAATTAAGCTGAGAGTGCTTTCAGCAAGGCAAATTCCTAGTTGCTCTATTAGGAAAACTTTGACTTCTTTTTGTTACAGAAATGGTGCAAGTTGAGTGGAAGAAGAGAAACACAGCTAGGCAAGAAATTTTTCTCATCAGAAATATTTTCTACAGGGATAACCTGTAGAAGGAGCTTTTGTATTCCAATCTTCTATAAACCCCTGAAGTTGTCTTCTGCTGTCAGAAGTTATAATCTACCAGAAGTGAGTCACAGGGCTCTTAATTGCTGTAAATAAACTTGCAAGGCTCATAATAAGTCTAATGACTAAGCCAAACTCTGGGTTTTCTGTTTTAAATTGTTCATATAGCTTGGTCGATGTCTAGAGTTTTTGTATTAAAAAAAAAAAAAAGGACATAAGTGAAGAAAGGAAAAAAATCAGTTTTCAAATCTGACAATCTTTCAATAACATTACAAGACACCTATAAGGAGGTGAAAAGCCCCCTGGTAGTGGGATCAGTGAACTGTAATGATCCGCTTCCAGGAATGTGCACTGAATTGTCTGATGTGTTTTCCACCTCTGATACTCATTTCAGCTCTTAGGGACAATGCTGCTTGTCCGTGGTCAGATTCCCACTGCTGAGCTCAAGCTGAGGTAATGGCTGCATGCCACTACAGAAGGGCAGCCCTGGAAATTCCTCAGGAAAAGGAGAAAAGTAGTTTTCTGTTGCTTCAGCCCCTCAAATGAGCATGACAATTTTACATTACACCAGAGGAGTCCCAGAGCCAGTACTGTGAAGTAGGAGCAGGCTTTCTAAACTTGGGAGTTGGACTGGAGCAAAACTTCTTGTTTTACCAACAACTGGCTCTTAGATTTCCTACTGCAATGTGAAACTTTGCCATTAGGTAAAGGCTTGAGCACTTTCAGATATTTGCCAAGGACTTTGTATCCAGTTGTTTTTAGTCATCAGTGTGCCTGCTATAAAGGCACACTGTGCAGGTTATTTCCAGAGCTACTGGTGATATACTTGAATGCATTCAGTTCTCCCTGAATTGGCTGTTTCTATATTTCCTTGCCTTGCCTCTGTGCTCAGTTCAGTGGTTTTCTTACATTTACACTTCACCAAAATCTTCCAGATTACCTAGGCCATGACATAGGTTGGCTGATGCTAGGGTTTTTTTTTAAGAAGTCTACCCATTGGCGATACCAACCTCCAGAACAGCAGAATGAGGATGCCTGCTACTGTTTTAGTCCTGCTGTTTTTGGAGGGGTATTTAGACAGTAAGTTATTGGCGGAATGCATTAATTGAACCCTTAATGGCTTCCATGTTATTTGAAATAAATTATTGTATATCTTTTATTTCTGTCTCAGCCAATGTCTAAGGGCTGTGCTTAGGTAAAGGTTGGACCTTGAAAAAAGCCACATACAGGACGGAAAGAGGATTGGACAGAAACAGAAAGGAAATGCTGCTGTATGTGTCATATGTGTGTCATATGTATGTCACATGTATGTCACTGCAACCTTTGTTTTTTTAATTACTCTTGCCCAGTATAATAACTTCCAGTAGCAAACATGTCCTTAGTAGATCCTGCCTGAAAGAACTTGTAGTGAGAGTGAAAAACAATAATAGAAAGCAAGAGTTAATCTCTTGATACTAAAAAAGTGACCAAAAAATAAATGAGAGGTAGATGGCAACTAAGAAAGAAACTCTTCTCTTGGTAATTTGAAGCTGAATACCATAACCATAAGTCAAGTGTTCCTGTCAGCCAAGTGGTGAAGTGTAATACTTACCTAACTCTTCTAAGGTTTTTGCACAAGCAACTTTATACTGACATCAGTGTAAGACTATTTGAATAAGATCTAAAGATAAAAGTTTGAGAAACTGGCTTGAGTGGAATGACATTGAAGTATCTTACTCAATTATTATTTCAATTAGATGCTCAGCAGTCACTTGGTTTAAAATAAAGGAACAATTTCTGAACATAAACATAGTAGGTTTCAGTGTGTGGCTTTACACTGACGTGTCTTGGAAAGGTAACACTGCAGTCCTCAGATACCCCAGGTAAGTAATAACCAGCTTCCTCCCATCGTGAAGCTGCAAAGATCACTATCTTGCCATATTTATAACCACACCTGCAAAGCACCTAAGGAAATTAGTAGCTTTCTTACTCTGGCCAGGAAAAAGAGCCAGTGATACTTGATTTACTGTATGATGTCTTTCTTTAAGATAACAGTGGTTCAGGAGATAGGTAAGAGGATATAACACCTTTTACTTTTCTGAAACAGGGATAGGTCTTGATAGTCATAAGGACAGTTCATTTACAAATGTTATCACCTGATTGCTGCTCAGGTAGACAACCTGGTATTTTGTTCTAATTAACAGCAGATACTGAAAATGGTTGTTTGAAAAGTATTCAAAGGTCTAAAGGAAAAGTATTCAAAGGTCTAAAATAATAAGTATTCAAAGATCAGATATTCTGTGTTGTTTGCTCAGAATGGGGCAAGGGGGAAACAATGAAAAATTAGAAAGCTTTTATTTAAAAATTAAATGCTACATGTCCTAAATGTGGCATTTCCGAAGCTTGCTTTATAGCTCCTAGTTTTACATGGTAATTTTGAATTGAAAAATTGACATAGACTTTAATAAAGTTTTTGTTGTTGTTTGGGTTATTTTTTTACAGTGGTTAAAGAAAACAAATATGGAAAAATATTTTTGGGATGAGCAAAGGAAAAAATTACATTTTTTCTCAATTTCTGAGAATATTTTTAAAAATTGCTTTGAATTTGACTATGCACATTTATTTTCTTAGATAACTATACAATTTTCCTAACCTAGCCACTGAACTGAACAAGCTACAAACTGACTTAGGAGGCAAAAAAAAAGTGACTGTTATCTCCTATTGTCTCTGTCTAGCAAAACAATACATCTCAAACATCACAGTCTTCCACCTCCACCTGCTCAGTGGTGTGGCTGCATCTAGCCCTGGAAAGACACATCAGTTTTCTCTTTTTATGGAATGAATGAAAAACTTTTCTCAAACAAAATTATGGGAGATTTATATTTATAAGAGAGTGCTTTGGTAACTGCCATCATTCCTCACGAAGGTGTTGGGACCAAGGGTGGAAGGACTATGAAGGCAATGATTTCAGTGAGGGCAGTTTTTGTACACCAAAGCTGAGTTGGAAATTTTGCAGTGCTGTTGCTGGGGCAAATAATGATCTCCACTAAATGAGACTTCTTTATCTTTTGTAGGTTCTGTCCCTGTTAGCTTTTCAGTTTATGTCACCAGTAGGATAGTCCAGTTCACAATCATTTGGAGTTGCTGCCATTTTACTGCTTGGTTTTTGGTGACTCAGCAGCTTCCTGCAAGGGGCAGTTAGTGAGCAGCCCAATGTGTAAATTGCATGTGGCTGAACACTATAATTGACTTTTATTTCTTTCATGCTGAGCTTGCAGCATGGGCTTGCATTCCTTCCATTCTGATTTTGTTTCACATAGTCTCTTGGGTGCATTATCCAAATGCCAGCAGGTAGTGTATGAAACAGTTTAACCTCTGTGTAATTTGATATGTCTTTTTATCTCTTCCACCCCCCCCCCCCCNCCCCCCCCCCAGCTTATTTTCAAGTACTTTCTTAATAGTAGTTTGGGAAAGAAGTAAGATTCAGTCACAAATGTGGAATGAGACTGTCCTAGTTAACAAGTAAAATCTTTCTAGAATATCTCTTCTCTTTGTCTCCTGAACAGTATTTTACAATCTGATGCTGCGGGTACAGTATCCTATTTTCTGAGTCTACCTCCGCTAGTATAAGCCTGGTATGACTATGTCCTCCCTCTAAAAAAGGGAGAGTGAGGACTTTCTGTATCACCTTGAATTTATTGCCTGGTTATTGTCTAGGTCACTAACATATTCTGCTGTGCCCTCTTTGATTCAGGTTTAACCTTTTAGTTTTGTCATTCCTTCCTTACGCAGTTGACTTTGTCTTACTTTCCCCATGCTGTACGTTTTTTATGTCTGCAGCAAGCCCTGGTGTCCAGGAGGAAATGGATGTAGAAGTTGTCAGCATGCTTGTTGACAAGAAACACAAAACGTTTTATGTATTTTGGCCATGCTAATTTACTGGAAACATTAAGTTCTTGGAAGGGTTATTGGAAAAATTAGTTCCATAGCTCTCCAAAATAACTTTTGCACCTTGATTTGAAAGCATTCTGGGAGCTTTTTTTCTTCTTTCCTGTTCCATTAAGACATGGGTCTCCCTGCTGCAGCTGTTCTGTTTTTAATGTGTTGCTCTCTTTCCAGGTAGACATTCCACTCTTTGAGTGGAGTTCATTGTTCTCTGGCTGGTTTTCCACTTGCCTTCTCTTTAGGAGGTGAATTTGTCAATGTACTGCTTTGGTCTCTCAGTTCACTATAGCAACAGAATGTCTGATTAAAGCTGCAGTACAAAAGTGGAAAAACAAGAATTATTCCTCTTACTCCTCTCTGAATAAGAGCTTTTTTCCTTTGTTCTCTGCTCTTTCCCCTTATCTCTGGAAACGGGATGTTACAGACTCCTGTGTCCGTGGAAGCAAGAAGATGTGTGTGTGCACTGCAGTCTGAACTGCTCCTGTAAAAATGCCCAAGTGAGGCTGTTAAAACAGTGTTACTGCAGGAGTCCTGCAGGCTTGCATATTAATTGCTTTGAACTCTACATTGCTTTCAAAAGAGTTTTGGTTGATTTTTCCATGAGTTTTGTAACTGCTCTTTGATTTGCTGCACATAAACATCAGACTTTTCTCTTTCTTTTTAGTATTTCAAAGATTTCAACTTAGTGCATCTAGTCCTCACTGGTGGTGAGCATGGTGGCTGCCTTTCCAGCCACAGCAGAGTCTGTGAGATGTCAATTTGAGTGACTGGTTATCACTTGCAGAAGCCCAGGAGCATCTGCCTAAAACTGATTTTAACTGGTGGCAGTTTTTTGTGGAAAATATTTTACAAAGTGGATGATCCACAGTGTATACCTGAGTTTAATGAAAAATCTGAAGCCGAAGATTTCAGCTAAACCTATTTTCCTAAAGAACTATTGTGGTTATAATTATTTTTTTCTTCTCTTGTCAAAAGAAAAAAATTTAAGTGTTATTTGGTGAAAATCAACTCTTGACATTCTCCATCAGCTTAAGGTGTCCACTGGCTGTTTTGTGAGGCTTGATCCTATCTGGTACTTCTATGCCCCAGTGAGAACATACCTTACTGAAGACTTATGGTGGCCTCCAGGCCTTTTCCAAGTCTGGGTTTGTACACCATGAAATTGCAAGTGTGGATTAAGGTACAGACAGAGCAGATTGCCTGGAGCAATGTCCTGACAGGCACCCAGTCAGCAGGACACAGTAGGCATGGGAGAAGTGGAGGAAGCGATGCCTCTGCTTCTTCAGGGGATGCCTTAGGACCCAGCACTGTCAACAGCAAGTTGATGGGGGAACAGGAAGGGAAGCTGGGAAATGTCAAGCTATCATATTCATATGAGAAGCAGGTAGAGGGGAAAAGCCCAGAAGGCATGCAGCTTTCCCTTTCTCTGCCAATATTCATCTCAATTTCACCAGCATCTCTGCCTTGGCCAGGTGATCAGCCGGTAGGTACTTTCAATCGAGGAGCTGTGATTTACTGGTTGTCAGAAAGATTCCCAATCGTATATTGGGAATACATTGAGTCCATATTGTAGGAAAAGTTGAAAAGAGTGCTTGGAAGTGGGTTGGTCTCCCACCAGAGACTGTAATAGGTGAGATTTGGTTCTCCATTCCCTTTTTTTTTTTTTTTTGGAGTATTTTGTGGAAGAACTTAAAAGCTACTGAAAATCAGTCTGCTGACTAGATACATGGAAGAGATGGGAGTGAAGGAAGGCTTTCTGAACATGTCAGAAACAATCCAAAAACCTGGTGGGAGAATGTTGGCTCAACAGCAAATTCTGAGAAATAATAAAAGTGTCAGCCTTTCTGCTGACCTCTGACAGTGCAGATCTTTCCCTCTCAGATGTAGGCAGGCTTTCCTGCACACAGAGGAGGCAGAGGGTGGAGCTCGGCACCTGTATAAATTATATGTGTCCTTCAGGTTATTTCAGCACAACAAGCTGCCAGCGTGTTTGTCAGCTGACAGATCTGTTAGCCAAATTGGGGTTTCGGTCGCTGCCGCCATCTTTTGTGCCATGGGGAGCCCACCAGCCAAGGTAAGACAGTGGCAGCCCCACACTCCGCTGTGACATTTATGTCAACCTTGCTCTGGGGCCTCTCTGCTCCAGCTCTCATGAGAAAACTCTCTCCTCCATGCATCTACTGGCATGCAGAGGCTGCTGTGGTGTGGCAGGGGCATCCTGAACTTTGCAGTCTGAGTGCTCTCCTCTTTCACCTCACAGTAACAAATGTGTGAGCAAGCTTCAGTGAGAGCACAGAGAAAATGGGGCACTTTGCTTTTATAGTGTGGTGTACGTACCCGAGTGAAGCCTGTGAAGGAAGAGGAGGCTGGTCTTCAAGACTTTACCTCCCGTAAAATGAAAGTGCTTTAGCCCTCCTGCGTGCTTTTCTCTGGATAGCACATGTTTGTTGCTTGCCCCAGCTGAAACAAACTATCTGCTTTATCTAGCAACAGAGCATTATCTATGTTACTTTAGCTGCAGGGGAGACATCTAATGAGCTTTTTGGCTTGTTAGATCTAGCTGTTTTTAAGGTAATGTTTACAGCGTTTACAATTCTATTGGAAGTATTTCATGCCTGGACTTGAGTTTTCTAGCAGTAAGTTCCATTCAGAGATTTTAACTGGTGACTTTTAGCATAAATCAACAGAACTATTAGCTGAAAATTCCTTTCTCATGTATATCTTAAAAAAATAATGGACATGGTGTCTGAATGCAGGGCATGAATTATTTACAGATAATCATTCTTTATGTATCAAACACTTTGTCAAATTTTGCAACAAATAAAAGAAATATGGGCATTTATGGGCTTAAAATATAGTGAGAAACAGTGTTAGATGCTACAGCCTGTAGATATCATTAATTGTGCCATGGTAATATTTGCAGGCAAAGTTAAAGATTAGAAAAATGTCAGTAGCTTGAAGGGATGATGCAAAGGATAGATTAAAAATATTCAAATATTCAGGCAAAGAAAATAAATTGTAAATGTCATGCACTTTCTGGACAAAATTTGTATCTGGTCCATCTACCAGTTAGATCCGGACATATCACTACTGTAGAGATGAATATTATCTATCAGTTTTAAAGATGAATGTTGTATCTAAGACAGTTCTGGAGCTGATAGATGGGTAGATAGCTCAGATATCTAGAAAACTTTATCCAGAAAGTTTCAATGACAAAGTTCTTGCATTTCATCCCAATGCTGCAACTGCTGTTCTGTGAGTACAGACAGACTCCTGGTTAATAGGCAACACTGCCAAAAGGTTTGAGCGCAAGCATAGTTTCAGGTCAGAAAGCTTCTGTTCCCAAGGAAGAGATCAATTCAGTTACTGCAGGTAGCTCTGCTGTAGTGTCAGGCAAGCGTGTGTTTCAGTATGTATAAGTTGGTAAATAGATACAGAAATAAGAACAGAGTGGTTTTGTGCATTTTTTTTTCTTTTACATTAAAAAACCCACATGTTTAGAAATGTGTGGATACTTCAAACTATCTAGGAAGACCTCATGATCTCCCTAAAGTTATTCTTTTGCACTTTAAGAAAGCTACCAAATTGACACAGAGGTGATTGTATTAATTTACAACTTCTTGTATTTGTAACAAGGTCTTTTCTTCTGCTCCAGCAAGAATAATCCCTCTTTAGAAGTTTTATTTTGTGGACTATGGAATAGTTTTCATCTGGTAAAATACTCAGAAATTTGTCAATACAAAGCCCTGAGGGACCCAGTCACATGTGTGAAGAGGTGACTGATATATATGAACAGGAGATACATCCCAAATCCACAATGATTTTTGAAGTAATCCATCAGCGATTACATGAAATTACAGTACATGTTTGTAAGGTGAATTAGATTTCCTCACTAACTGCTCTACTTCCAAAGATAATACTCAGGCAATGGTGATTCCCAAGCAAAATGAAACTCATAGTTTTCTATATTTCTTTGGTCAGTCACTTTTTCCACTAGAACTTTTCATCCCTTTAATTTTAATGAAAGTAGGCAGCTGGTTGGAAAGACAAATTTCTAGCAGTGTTCTCACTGATGGAAGGGCTAATAGCCCATACTAGATGTTAGAGGATCTATGTGGAAGAAAGTGCTTTAGAACCAGGCTAGTAACAAAGCTTTCGTATACTTTATGCATTGAGAGATTTAATCTCAATTTGGTAAATTGCCAAGTTGTAGTTGGACCAAACCCTCAGTATCTAACATAAAATTATGGTAAGAATTGCCAAATCATTACATTTGACGTGCGATCTTGTATTGTAAGATATTATACACCTTCTAGTACACCTCTGGAGAAAAAAGTAATCCACGAAAGAAAGTAATTATTCATGTCTGAAACATATGTATAAAACTGAGTGACAAATCCTACAGCTGTTTTCAAAATGTCAGAAGACAGCAAAATCCTTATCTAAGGCTTAATATAATTTGGCATTATCCCATGGTGATAACTCCACTCATAGAGCTGCTTAAGCTTGGTGCAGGGAGACTGAAACACTGACATTCCAATCAGCCTTCCAACATGTACAAACCAAGGATTTATTAAAAAAAAACCCAGAAAAAGTGAACAGGTAGTTATTGGATGAGGTTCCCAGGCTGCAGAAACTTCCCTAGAATACTGACTTTCTAGTGAAGGTAGCCATGAGATCTTATTCTAGTAGCAATGTGGAGGGGCAATAAGGACTGAAATCAAACATATGAGCTCTTGGTAGGTTTTTCATCCTTTCCTGCCATCCACAGACTGGTAGGCTCCTCAATATTTATGAGCTTTGAAGAGATTTTATATGCTTGAAGTTGTCTTTTTGGCATGAAACCTTAAGTGACTAACTGCCTGTAAACGAGAGATTTATGTGTCCTTCCAAAGCTGATCAACATTCCTATGGAAGGAAGTCCGTCAGTGTGTATTATTACAATCAACAAGATGGTAACAACAGATGTGAATTTTCAGTCTTTTAAGGTTTGATACAGCTATGGCAATTCTGACATGCTAGCTTTATCTCCTGATTGCTGACTCTTCTGTATTTTAAACAGAAATGACTCTCTCAAAGCTTAGAAATATAGTTTAATGCTAAATACTGTCAAGTGAAAAGAAGTTTGTTAGTTTTTTTTCCCCCCAAGTTTTAGCCCTCCCTTTGGTACTCTGGAGATGCTACTATTTATTGGCCTGGAGTGTTATTGCTTAGCAGCAATACACAGGTAGCTGAATCCTGCACTCTGTTGTTGGCTTCAGCATAACACTAGTAATTTCCCAGCAAAAATACTATGATGTGCTTCTGGGAAAGCTGCCTTTGACTATGGATGTTTACAGAGGAGTTTTGTTACTCTCTGCATGCCTGTACAAGAAACTGTGTTTCTCCCAAGGAAGTGAGCTAAAAACAGCAAGACCAATACAGCTGCAAGTCTGTCAAGGGATGTCTAGATAGGGTGTCTGTGTTCATCAAGGTGCATTAATTGTGAAGTTACACGTTGCTTTTCATGTTATAAATATAGCAAATGGCACCTCTAACTGTAATTATTTTTTGTAGAAGGGTATTCTGGACTACCAGCAATTTCAGGCAAAGATTTATTTTAGACCATCCCAATCAGACCCTAGGAGTCTGCTCTGCACTGTTGTTGAAGAAAATTAGCTCTTTTTTTATCTGATGAAAAAAGGAATTTGCCCACTTCTGAATGGTTATCACAGGTTGGAGTAACTGCAGTCATGGGAGAAGGATGGTTTCTGGCTTCCTTGTGGGATTTACAGAGCCCTCAGGGTTTATTATGGCCACACTTTCCCATCTCAATCTGTTTGCCTTTTATCCTGCAGCAACAGCAGGACTAAGCTGCACAGAATCAGGAGGAGTGAAAAGTCATATTTGATAATGTTTCTGTCGTTTGGCAGATGTTAAAACATTTAAGGGAAGTGATTGCTTTTGGAAGGGGAAGGGAGGAGGAGTGAGGTAGTCTGGCTGTGGTGGCAGAGGATGAAAACATGACCTGTCACATCTGAGAATATTCTGAAGATGACCTGCAGATGCCCCATTTTTATAATCAGTTAGGAAATTTTCATCACAAAAAGTTTCAAAGCAAATTTTATGTCAACATCTATTTCTTCATTGAAGGCAGATTCCGTGAATGGTTTGGGCTTCTGTTGAGCTAGGGAGAAGCTGATTACAAAATGACAAAGAATTAACATACTAATTAAAACTAGTCACCTCTGTAATTGTCTACATAATCCAATAATTCACGTAAATGAAAACCACTAGGAATGCTTTGTGAGTGTTCCAGCTGGTAGTTCTATGTTAAATAACTATTTGCACAGGAAAATTAAAGTCAAATTCTTTCAGCAGGCAACTGGAATAATATGGGAGTATCGCAATTGGAACTTGTAATGTCCACAATGCATTAAACTAAGAAAGTTTTAAATATGTTAGTTTTAAATTTGGAGGAAGACATACTAGAAAGAGTTCTTGTCACGCAAGAACAAATTTGCTTTGGATTTTTATACAAGCCAAGACACAGACTGATGTGATTTTATAGATTTAACAAGGGTTTCTCTGATCAAGGCAGCTCTTAAATATTAATCTGAATTTTAAAAGTATGTAACTTCTAAGTAACATAATAAAATTTAATATTAAGCCTTTATTTGACCAATTCACAGTTCAGATGATTTCCATCTTATGTAACGTAATTTACCTTTAAACACGCCTGAATGAAACTGAATGCAGGCTATTCTCATCTCTAATAAACATGTCCAGTAGTCTCCACCTCGTTTTGAAAGAGTTTCAGATTAACTGTAGTGAGTGAGTCTTTCTGTAGAGAGGTTCCTCCTTCCCCAACAGTTTATATCTACAGAGTTAATAATTTCCTTGTCAGGAAAATTAGTCATGCTGCTAACTTTCAAAATAAAATTATCAAATTATTTAGTGACAGGATAATGAGATTCCCTGTTTAAGCAAAAAGAGATAATATTTCAGTTGGTAGTTTAAGCTTTAAGTTTTAATTTATTAGTGGTAATGGGATTGTAATAACTGCATGTTATTATTACTTAATATTGCTGACAAGCCATGCCAGTATGGCATGCGAAAAACCCACTACCAGAAAATTAAAAAGAAATTTAAATGTATTAATTTGAGAAAAGATTTAAGGATTTTCCCTGCTTCTGTTATTAAGATTGTTACATTTAGGTATGTGTTCATTCATACTTATCAGAACATTTTTTGAAAATGGCAAATATTTTCTGAATATCTTAGCCTGGAAAGCTTAATTGTTAAGAGTTAGGAACAAGTAACTTGAAATAGTGTTAAAATGATAGCCTGCCTGTGATAGAAATAAATCTCATGTCTGGAAAGGAAGTGCTTCCATTGTCATTAGGTATTTTCAGGATACATGATAATATGAGATTCTGTGATATCATACCTGCAAAGCAGGGCAGTTTTTAGTTTGTCTGAAGGGTCTCTGCTGGGCCTGTGGTCTGTTCTCTCAAAGTCAGCAGGGCCATTTGGTGAGCTTGCCCTACTTAGAAGCATCACGGGGATTTAGTCTTAGTTCAGATACAAAGTCACAAGTTCATAGCACATTTTGGTAAGTACCATATCCTGGCCTAGGTAGGTCAGCTGTGCCATGACCTGGGCAGGTAGCTGCAATTCCTAATATCCCCTTCCAAAGGTTCCTTCTGCCCTACAGGAGGCACAGGGCCCTTGGGGGGTGTTGGCAGTACAACCAACACTGTGGCCATACATGTTGCCTGAAAACAAGTGCCTGTGGGGTAAGTAAGAAAGCTTTCCATATTGTCTGAGCCTGTGTTTTTTCTCTCTGTCTTCATTTACTCCTTAGCAAACAGCCCAGTGTGCCGTTGTGTTTTCATCTCAGTGTAGTGTACTTCCACTTGAGGGTGGTCATCTCACTTCAGACATGGGCAGACTGGCCTCTGTACTGTTCAAAATACATCTTGTTTTTGTATTCTGAGCTGATCAAATTATTGCATTTGTTTTCTCTGCAGATGAAGCTTTGCCCCATCCACATGCTTTCTGTAAGAATCATACAAGCTAAGAACATCAAGCCAAGAGACCTGTGTGAGTTGTGGTTTGATTGTGCTTTTAGTCACCTCCAGAGTTTGCATAGTGAGCAATATTCTTAAGTTCTGAGGATGTGCAAGAAATGTACAGCGCAGCAGTAGAAATACTAATGCCAGGGCTGTAATTAGATCAAATGTCTCAGGTATCATTAGATTGGAGTGCATCTCTAGTGGCATTTCAGGGAACTGGTGAAAACCAAGACACCCAGATTAATTTTCTGGGCCAAGAAGGGAAGGTAGACTTCATTAGGGCACCTCAATGTATGAGTCTGCTTGGGCAGGAATTTTGCCACCCAGGCTGTGAGTTTAGGGACCTTTTATTGAAATGCACCAATTATGCATAATAATCAAAGGTAAATTAGAGAATTTCAAGCCTTCTAAAATACCTTATCTTTCAGGACATTTGCTGTTTTCAGATGACCAGTCACAATAAATTAGATTGATATTTTTGGTTAAGGAGGACCCCTGCAGATCCAGTTCCAAGCCCGTGCTGAACATGCAGGCCGCACAGACTTTTCTGTGTACTTTTGCATTCAAGTGTCTTTAACTCATCATCTCCCCTTCACAGCCTCCTATGTCTCCTTCTCCAGGTGTGCTATGGACCAGCCATTCAGCTGCCATTTTTGCAGAGGTCTCCAGTGAGTTCCTCAGTTAGGACAGAGGCAGTGAGCTGCCTTTAGACAGTTTTGAAACTTCTGGCCTGTATATTCTTCTAGCGAAAAATGACTCACTCAGCAAAAAAAAGCAGCACTTTGCAACGATTTACTTGAGTTACAGCTGAGACCATCTGTGCCTTGCCACACAGGGCTGAGCCTGGATGTGAGGGAGACCAGAGGGAGTGAATCCCCTGTTGGTTGAATAACTTGCTGCCAAAGGCTTCCTGTGCCCCAGTGGCAAATGCCACGCAGCACCATCCAGAGGTGGACGCAAGAAAGGTGTTAGTGTGACAAGGCCTGTATTTCTGAGTTCCAATGATCTCTTCTATCTACTCTATTGAAGGGACAGTTCCACTTTCGTGCCAAAACCTTGCGGGGCAATGTTATTCACTGCTTGATACCAGTCTGAAGTATTTAGGCATCTCGGGCTGCAGTAGAAATCTTCCGTCAAGTCCCGACTCCAGCTCTGAAAGACATCACCTTGGAGATTTCCTTTCACACCGTTGTCAAGCTTCACAAAGTAAATGCGCTTCCCCACCCTGGCTCTCCCCAAAGGATGGCTGCTCGAGGCACTGACCACACTAACCATAAGGAATAGATATAGGATGGAAGTGAAATGAAGATTTCCAACTTGCTTGTGCCCTCCAGTTCTTGGGCCCACGCTGCTCTTGAGCTGCAACAGATCATCTTGCCTAGTGCCTAACATCTCTAGACAGCCATCATGTCCCCTCCGCATGCTTGTGTGACTCAACTGAGCGAGCCAGACTCTGATCTTTGCTGTAATATGCATTCTCCTTTCCTGTAATCATCCTAACAGCCCTTTGTGGAACCAGCACAAAGTTTCAGTTTAACTTTTTAACATCATTGACTGGAATTGTAAGGACTATGCCTGAGGAATGGCCAGTGGGCATAGTCCACTTTCCTCTTTCTCTTCACATGGCAAACATGGCTCTTAGTGTACTTTGTGTGTGCATGTGTACATTTGCAGTTTGTAGTTACTCAGGAATTAGATGGTTTTCCTTGGCTGTTTCCAAATGGTGATCTCTTTACTAATTGGAAAAAAAGTAGCAATATTTATTAATCTCCATGATTATGGCCTAGCCCTATTGTTCATCTATAACATTGGCATCAGCTTTTTAATTTTTCTCTGCTGCAGTGACTGCATCGGACTGCTATGTACGCTTGTGGCTGCCATCTGCTTCACCCGGAAAGCTTCAGACCAAAACTATCAAGAATTCTGACAACCCTGTCTGGAATGAGACTTTCTACTTCAGGATCCAGAGAGATGTTGAGGTAGTAAAAGAATAGAATTTTCATCAATTTGAATAGCTGGGAATTCTCAGTAGACACCATATTAATCAACTGTGCTAAATTACTTAAGAAAATGCTTGCTTAACAGACTGGTTTGCACAGAGCTGTAGACATAAGAAGTGGTGTTTTTCTCAGCTATTTACAGATGTTGGTAAATGCCTGTATCTAAGCTAGTCCAGGCTCCCTGTGTTGTCACCAGAGTGAAATCAGCACTGTTGTAGCATATTTCTGTGCTATTTTGCCATGGCTAACTTCAAAAGACCTTTTCCTCCACTGGTTCTAAGGGAAGAGTAGAGAAGTTGCTGTGGTGTAGATGACAAGTTTAATGCTTCCCTAAATTGTGGAATTTGGAGAACTTTGGGAATAAAGAAACTGTGTTCTTTGGGTGGGTTATCAGTGGGGTGCAGAGAACTGACATCTTTTCTTTCTCAGGAGAGTGGGAATCACTGTTATAAGTAGTTGTTTTCCATTTCACAAATTTTCCAAGACCGGGTGTTATAATGTTCCACATTAGCAGACTCCTGAAGGAAAGGACATGCTTCTTTATTCTTACTGCTCTGCTAGTGAAACAGTTGCAAAAATTTATGTTGTTTTTGCCTAATAGAAGCTCAATAAATGTTCTTATTTATTTTTTCTACTACCAGAACATTTTAGAATTGGCAGTGTGTGATGAAGATCCATTCACCAAAGATGACATGCAGTTCACAGTTCTTTTTAATGTTGCTAGAATCAGACCTGGGGAGACAATCCGGGAGACATTTGCTTTGAAATCAGAGGTAAGGGCTGAAAACAGGGAGAGATTGACAAGACCTCATTGTCCACGTTGTCTTCCGTGTTAAGTAGGGTTTGGATCTTCATGAACCAGTGGCCTTATATATCATTATCAATACCTCATCAAAACAGATATAATGGCACTGTATTTTTGACTTCATGAATCTCTTTTTACAAATTCAGAAAATGAAGCAGCTTCTCTCTCATGCTCTCTGAGGACAACATATTTTAATGTGAAGCATCTGTAAATTATAATTTTTATCTTTTAGAATCCAAATAAATACTTCCTTACCTTTCGGCTTTATTCCACTTTTGCCATGCTTAGGGAAAATTTCCTCTTAAATTACAACTTATTTATTAAAAAACAAGAAAACAATTCACTCATCACTTCAATTAAATGATTCTTTCAGGCTTTTTTCCCTGTGGGTGTTCATGCCGGGTTTCCTTCTGGTTGATTCAGATTTCTCTAGCCCATAGTAAAGGAACATCTGTGCTGCTAACACCTTTGGTATTTTATTAAGGAGCCCATGAAAGAGAGTTGCCCAGTAAACAAAGCTGGGATAGGTCTGTGACAACTCCTGAGCTGTTGCTGAGGTGTTGCTACACACTCATTACAGGAAGGAGGCCATCCATAAAAGCAGCTACTTCCCACATGCTGAAAGCTGTTAACATGGATTTTCCTTGTGATCCTGCTGGCTGGTGCTGTGCCCTTCTCAGCCAGTGGGTGAGTCACTGGGAAATACAATGATTCAATAACCACTTCAGTCACTTGCCTAATTCACCTGTTCTGGATTCAGTTCAAATGTGATTCAAATGTTTTGTATGTGGAAATGTCTCTGGCCTTAGTGACATTTGTTGCTGGGCTTCAATGCCTTTCCCCCATGCGCATTATCTTGTAGAGAGCCATTGTATTTCCTTTTCAATCAAGCTCTCCCTCTCTGACTGTATCTTTGGAAATATGTATCATTCTAGACACAATGGGAGATTATTATCTTATGTGCCTTTCACAAGTCTGTGGTTTCTGTTGCAATTTCAGCTTTGGAAAGACACAGCAACAAACTTTTATTGGTATTATTAGCAGAAGAGATGTCAGGCCTAGAAGTGCTTTTTAGGTGTGTCTGTGCTGCCAAATTCTTGCAGCCCTCATTAATCTATATATTTTTTTACCATTTTCTTTTTAGACAGAGAGGTGCTCTAAGAAATGGGAAAGTTTGGAAGTGGAATTCTGGATGGAAAGAGTGTGAGTAAAATTCCAAAGCTAAAAGTATCGCTCTGCCAGGGAGTAATGTTACCTCAGAGGATGAGAAACATCTTCCAGCTCTTTGTCTCAGCACTGAAGCTAAATTACAGTTTCAAACTGTTTTTTAACTTTTAATTTCTCTAGCTAATTCCACCTTTCAGTATATTTCATACCAATCTTAAACTTCTGTTGAACATGTGTATCTAGATCCTGGAAATGTAATAAAATTGTCACAATGTGATAACTTTTACACAAGATGCATGTTAAACTTAATGTGAGTGCTCTTCGAATTATTGATATTAATTGAGTGATGCCTAGAACATTGTGGAATTTTTCAGAGACCATAAAACTTGTCTTGTATTATTATAACAATGTATATATGGAGTTATGTAGGTAGTACTAGAAAAGTGACCCATTAAGCAATAGCTTAGTTAAACTGGAAAAAATATACAATCAACAAATAATGAAAATAAGACCATCCACTTCCAAGTGGTAATTGGCATTGTCTGAAGGAAAACAAGTCCCATAAGACCCATAAGATAAACTCCATCTGTCTTTTAAATCCTATCACAGGCTTGGTTGAAGAGAACCCCCTAAACTACGCATTCTAGAATATTTGTGTTTAGCATTAGCCTAAAAAAAAAAAAAAAAGACCAGTTAAAACTGGATAACTGCATGATCAGGAGAAGGAACTGTAAATAAGACTTCTTATTCTTAAACATGAATAAACACAATAAAAAAATCATTTGTGTTCTTAGTAATTTCTCTCACAGTGAAACTCAAGAAAATGTATTTAATTTACCTGTGAGAGGTACATAAAAGATGGTATCATGTATGATGATGGTAATCATCTCCTGCAAATGTGGAAGCAGTCACAGTCAGATATATAAAAGGCAAAGCAGTGCTTGGGAACTTGATTCAGACTAGAAATAAGAGGAACATCTTTCGCCATTTAAGTTATAAGGCATTTGGTGTTTGGTAAAATACCCTGGACATACAAAGGTTATATACTACATAATTTCAATGATACTTTCAGGTATATGAAAGCATTTATGAATGTGTGTAACATAGGGGTGCTGGAATATTTGCCTTAGTGAAAGATGCTGTTAGTAGACTCTACTTGTATTATTAAATAACCACATCCATTCAGTGACAGACCAAGGTCTTACAAGGTAAAATATCTGGGACAAAGATTTTGTATTGTTTACCTCTGTGTTTTGCAGTCATTCATATAGCACAGTGGGAGCTAATTCTTATTTGCCATTCATTTGTGATCAGCCATAAATTATAACTTGAACTAGTCAGAAATGCCTTTCCTTATAAATGTTTGCAGAACACATTAATAATAGTCTTTGCTTTCCCCAAGTCATATGATCATTTGTTAATAGAAGGACATGGTTCCACATATACCAATATGCCTTTGTTCTGCTGTAACTTAGCGCATAGTTTTAAGCATTAGTATTTTTATGGGCTTTCCTGTCTTTCTTTTTGTTTGGCTGCTGTATTTTGGTTCACATGCTTAATAGGGGATCATGTATTTTGCCTTTTAGAAAACAAATTGTGATAACTTAGCTATATTCAGTTTTAAGCGGGAAAGGTCATATAACTGCTATTTAAAAAACTAAACAAAATCCACCAAAATTGCACCAAAATCCAGCTATTCACACAGCTTTTTTTGTTTGTTACTTGTTTTTGTCTTTTCAGTCCTGGCCCTCCAGAGCATCTCATTACCAATGATGTCATAGTGGTAAGGTTCACATGAGAATTTATCTTGGAGTGACATCTGCTTCATTTTGATCCTTTCCTCTTCCCCTTGTTTTATAGAGTGAACACAACCTACCATAATAGATAAGAGCATGGTGTGCATTTTAAAGTCAGAGATATGAGACAGTTCCCGTTTGTAACAGCTCAAATATTGCCCTCTCCATAAAAAACAAGAAAGTGTATTTCTTGAAGTCCTCAGCTGTTATGGATGTCAGTGTGTTGCCAAGCTGTGGTTTGTTAGTCTTGCAGAACCCCATATTTATTGGTGTTCAAAGTGAAAACTGATGGTGTTTCTTGTAACACAGCATGGCACTTGGCAGGAAAAACAAAGGTTATAAAAGGTCTGTAGAAGACAATACTAGGTATTCAGTGTGCTCATGACTGGAAGGGCATCTAATGTAACAGCTTTTTTGGGAAATCAGTTTTTTAATAAAGAGTTATTTTAGTTGTTGAAACACAGAGCCCTGTTTTGGTGTTAGTCAGCATGTGGTACATTGCCTGTCTCCTCAGGCTGGCCCAGCAGCTAAGGAGTACCAAGTACTTCATTCCAACTCCTCCAAGCCTGTGCATGGTTCCCAGATGCTAGCCCTTGATACCCCTGAGGCAAAATAACACATATATTATTCTTTCCCCCTCATTTTCTGTCTGAGGCATAAGAGTTGCAATGATTGGCACGCATTGTCCCTGAAATGACTTGAAAAACTGTCCTGGCATGAGGTGAACTGGAGTGATTCAGGTGGAGGGTAGGGTGGAATAAATCCATGATTTCCCTGCGTCAGGGCCAATAAGAAGATGCTTTGTGGACTAATCACTGCCACAATACACAGAAACTCATCATCAGGTATTTTCCTTCACCCTTGCTAAATAATTATTAGATATATGTGTTTGGGCACCAGTGTGTTGTACAGAGTTTTCTGATTTTGGGTTAATTTGAATGTGTTAACAATCTCTGACAGTTCACCACTGTATTGACACTCTGAAGCAGTGCAGCTTGAGCTACTGTCCTGGAATAATGAGCTCTGAATTTTCTCTTGGATTGCTCCCAGCACTGAGACCAGTTCAGTTGGCTCTGTATTATAGGTGGTGGTTGTCTGTATGATGTTTCATTATTTGCAGCAGATGTGTTATTTGCTTCCTTCACCCTTTTCCATTCCTGCTTTTTACAGTCCCGTGAGGTTTGCTGCTTGGAAGTGCGTGTGGACATTAATGAAAGCAGGAAATACTTGAAAGGTATGGCAATTTCTCTGTGAACTGAAGACGTGACCAAACCAACCCTATAATAGTCATTCAGACCCAGATTGGAGATATTTTACAGTACAGAGACAACGAAGAATATTCTAAATAATATATAGGTAGTGACATATGATCTAAATAATAAAATGCAATGCATTGAAATGCTCTGAACTGCCCTGAACTGATCTCTGTCTCTTTTCCTTGGAGCTATCAAGTTTGGACACAGTAGACTTTGCTGGTAGAATAAGAGAGAGTGCTGACTCTGGGAGCGCTCTGAGCTTTGGGGGTAAAGGCAGGAGAACCAGGTCCTGTGCTCTAGGAGACTTGCCAGTGGCGTAGCTTAAAAGAGGAGCTCCCACAGAAACTTACTGCAGCAGAAAGTTTGCTATCTTTGTTAGCTCTTCTGCCTGAACAGCAGTATTGTTCTCTAAACAAACCTATTTTTACTAGAGGGCAAAAATCTTGTGCTTACGGTGCCTGCATCTCATGAGAGAACACAGAAGACGACAGAGGACACCGATACTTTCTACTTCCATTGTGTGAAGGCTTGGGAGCCAGTTCTAAAAGTCAGGCTGCAGGTAACAGGCACTACATAGTGCTGCTGTGCATACTGCTTGCTTACTTCCAGTGTGACCAAAACAGCAAAGAGCTGCATTGTTTCTGTTCTGTGAATACAACCCATGCTTTTTGTTTTGTATAGAAAGTTTCTGATAAGGAAGATGACAACAGCAATTTAAGTGACACCTTAACAATACCACTGAAATTTCTCCCTGTTGGACATAAAGTGAAAGTAACCCTTCCTGTAAGACATGTAAGTGTTTCATAATTTATGTCTGGAAAGAAGAGTAGAATAACCCTTACTATTTAACACACTAATTAAAAAAAAAAATCCCCAAAACAACAACTAAAAAGTATGCAGGGTGGCAGTGGTGGGACTTTTCAGCAGGCACTGAAAATCTGGATTCAAAATTTCTCTTTTTCCCGCCATTCATGTTCCTGCTCTCATCTCTTTGTTTACAGAACGTGCCACTAGAGTTGTACCTCCAACTAAATGATTGGTAAGAGGACTGGTTTGGATTTTCTCTAAAGGTTTTATTGCTCTTTGAACTGTGAAATCTAGAAAAGAGTATCATTTATTTAGATATAAGGAATGCACAAGACTGGGGGCAAAATGTAGCAATGTTTAAAGTCATCATTTAAGAGTAACCACAACAGGTCAAAGCTAAATGTCCTTGGGGCAAAGGAGTCCCACCAAGATGCAAAAAAATTATGAAAGTTTCAAATGGTGAGGGACTTAGTCACTGAGTGTCCTTTGCATCAAAGAACCAAAGACTAAGACAGGAGGTTTCTTCAAAAAGGTCATAAGAAGGTGGCAGAGGGAAAAGAGAATTTGAAATAACAAAACATCAGAGTCTATACATTACCCAAATGACACACATTCTCTTAAGAAAACACACTTGTGGCTCTAGTGATCTCAAGAGAAAGAAGTGTAAACTAGGGAAGACAAAATGTTGCATTGTAAAATCATGTGTCAGATAAGAAACAAAGAAAAATTATTTCAATATCTTTTTCACTGTACAGTTTCTGTATAAATCTCCAGTAAAATGCCCATGAAAGACTTTGTTAGGTTTAAGTCATCATTTGCTCGGAAATCATATGAAGCGGAAATAGAAAGGATTGAGTTTACAAAGCTACTGAAAGTCATGGAAGCCCTTCTTTGTTTTTCGTATTTGTTATCCCTAGCTGAGAGTAAGTCTTACACTGAAATAATAAAGAGATGATGGAGAAGCAACAAAGTTGATTTTTTTGCAAATTACATTTCTGTATAAATTGGAATGAGGAATCAGGAGTTTTTTTGAATTCATTAGATTGCAGTTGCTGAAAATAGATCCATATGCATTTTAAACACCAGTCCTGTGCCTCTGGATTTATTTATGTTTCAGCAAAGAAAAACTAGATGTGCGCTTAGGGTATGATCTGTGCCAAGGAGAGCAAGAGTTCCTGCATAAGAGGAAGAGAGTCGTTGCTGGTGCCCTGAAAAGGGTTCTTCATCTGGAAAGAGATCTACATGGACATGAGGTCTGTGCTTTGGCATCCAAGCATGGGGTATGGGTCTATTAAAGTAGGATTGGCACAACTCCCCTTGAAATTTCTAGTAATATTTACATGCTGATAACAAGCCCATTGATTTGAATGGCAGCAGAGCAGAGGCTCTCAGTGTGGCATACCCCATACTCATGTAAAATTTCAGCTCAAGTATTCATCCCTCCAATCTTTTCAATGGGCCGAATTACTAAGGATGTAATAATACCACTCTTCAGACAAAGTTTCCAATAGTATGGTGCTGCAAGTCAGCAAGATATGAGGCATTGTGTTAGATACAGCCTAGTCAGGCAACCCAAACCAATAGGAAAACAGGAGTATTGAAATTAGCCTCACATAAATACTTATTAAATCAGTGTAATGTCACTTCTTCAGGCTTACTTTTTTCTTTCTTCATTCTCAGAACACTTCTTACAGAAAATAAAAATCTTTTGTGGTGAAGGAAGAACATTAGAACATTTTATAACAAGCTGAAGTATGTTTTGTTGCCAAGATCCAGGGTGACTTTTTAAGGGAAAACTAACTTACTTGCTGGAATGATGTTTGTTAAATGAATGCTGTCCAAAGAATCAGCTGAGTTAAAGAAAACTTCCTTGAACCATTTTAATTGCATTTATTGCAATTTGTTGTTGTTTATAATAAAATCACGTCATTATCTATTCTTAATCATTGCAATTCCAATTATAGAGAGCAAAGGTAGGAAGGAAGGTTAAAATTCAAACTCATTCAAGCATTGGGGTTAAGAGTCTCTGGAGGTTAATTTCAATAAGGTACTGGTAAAGATTGGCTAAGTGGTGATATAATTCATTGTCCTCTGGATCTGCTGAAGAAATTCTGAGAGCTGTAATTAGACTTTTCCAAGTAACATGGGAGTAACTTCCTGAGGATAATACTTGTGTTTTGGACAGGTCCCAGTAATAGCTGTTATGGCAACAGGCGGAGGTCTCAGAGCAATGTCAGCTATGTTTGGCCACCTCTTAGCTCTTCAGAAGCTAAATCTGTTGGACTGTGTCACCTATCTCACCGGGGCTTCTGGGTCAACATGGTGCGTATAGAAAATGAGATTGGATTTGGAATGACTGTGACTCCTTTTCCACACAGTGAGAGATGCATCTCTTTCAAAGACTTACATTGTTAACAAGTGAACATTGTTCCCTCGTGAAGCTCTTACTGTTGGCTCTCAATTATAACTTCAGTTTAGGCTCACTGATTCTCTTTCATTGATTAAAGTGATTGTATAAATGTATCAATTTTCCAAAATCATCTAAATAAATGGGTGATTTTCTAACATTTCTGCTCCTTAGGACCCTAGCAGACCTGTATGAGCATGCTGACTGGTCACAGAAGTCTCTGGAGGGGCCACTTAAAGCAGTAAAAGAGCAAGTTACAAAATGCAAACTCAACCTTATGTCTATGGACCATCTGAAGTACTACCACAAGGAACTTGCTGAAAGGGCAAAAGCAGGACATGTGTCATCTTTTACAACTCTGTGGTCACTTGTTCAGGAGATGTTCTTACATGGAAAGGTAGGTGCATGGTCCTGCCACACATTTGGGCAGCAAGAGCCCAATTTTTCTTTAGAGCTTTACTCTTTGAGGGCACGATGTAATTTGTGTAACAAATCCAAAGAGACTGAGCCGTCCCAATGTGGTTTGTAAACTATGACAGAGGATCCCCTAGCCAGGATTTTCCAGCATAGATAATAATTTGAAGGTGCCTCTCTCCTAGAGTTCCCCACAGCTAGCAACTTCAGTAGGCAAACTTCTAGAAAGAACTGAGGAATTCCCACTCCTCGCCCTCCTTGAAAAGTCAGATTTTTAAAGTCTGTTTCTAGTTCGACATTTAAAAGTTAGAGTAATCTGTCCTCATGTGAATATTTATCTCTGTGAGATGCAGGCAGTCAAGGCACATAGATACTCTAATGAAAAAGTTACTAGGTACACAAAAAGCGACCAGGAAGGAGAGTGCAGGAATGTGAAGGAAAAGGTCTCTAAAAAAAATGTGACTTACCGATTCTTCTGTGTTGTAAAATATCTGTTGTCAATCTTTAAATCTTTACTTGGGTAGATTGTGCCGGTGTTATGCTCTTACAGAGGTTTACTGTGTTTTTTCTATGTCACTGATTAGCCAAGAAAGTACAAACTCACAGACCAGCGTAAGGCATTGGAGCATGGACAAAACCCACTGCCTTTCTATGCAGTCCTCAATGTGAAAGAGGAGAAGTTTGGTACTTTCAAATTTAGAGGTAAGTGTTCCTGGAGTTTCTTCTGATTCTGAGTATGGGTTAAAGAGGATTTGGAGGCAGATGTGTATGTGTGGAGAAAAAAAGGGGACTACATCTGTTGGTTGCCCTGACTCAATATTAATCTTTTAATAAAATGTTTGTCTTTTTTGCAAACTGCTGGGTGTTGGTTCGAAAGAGCACATCTGCTGGATAACATCCTCAGCCATAATCAGGACTTTAATTAAAAATCTGTGGCAAAGTTCTATTTTCGCAACAGACATTTTGAGTGAGTGTGGGCAAATCATCTGATCTTTGCCTGCCACACCTATAAAATGGCTTTGATGCTTCCTTCGTTCCTAGGGGTGCTGTGAAATGTAATTGTCACTTCCTAAATATGACACTGATGAGGGTATTAAATGGAGTGGAGTATGACTGCTGTGATGGATATGATAAGACATCCTTTGAATGGACACAGGCCTTGTCCAGCAAAAGCAGTAGATACTGGAAAGAAAAGCAATTAGTCCTTATGCTTATTTATGTTTACAGCTACTGTTCTACTGTAACACCTGTGCAGGGCAGCTTGAGCCAGGAAACTGCACATCCATGCCACACTGTGATAATTTCTAGTATGTCTTCAGGCTGCTTTGTTATGTCATGCAGACTGGCAGTTTTGGGTTAATAGAGCTTTCATGGCAGTCACTCCTTGCAATTCACACCACTCTTGCATGAAGCACAGTTGATGCTCTTGATTTAGAGAGGCAAGTGCGATCCCAGAATCTTTATACAGAAATAGCTATCTAAGCATTTGAACCTAATGTTAAAGCCTTTCTGAGGAGAAAAAGGTGGTTCCTTTTGGTTGCAAATAATCTCTCAGTTTGTATGAAGTAGACAGTGCAGCTTGCAGTACAGGTGTGCGGCTAGTGCGGAGCTGCTGAGACAAGCAAGATCCTTGGGAAGGTTTTGGGGTTTTATTTTTATTGCAGCAAACATACCTCATGTAAATTCTTTGTAGAGTGGACAGATTTCTCTCCTTACGAAGTGGCCATACCAAAATATGGAGTCTCCATTCCTTCAGAATATTTTGACAGCGAGTTCTTTATGGGAAGGCGAGTGAAGAAGCTGCCAGAATCTCGGATCTGCTATCTGGAAGGTGACATAGCAGTACTACAGAGTTAATCACAGCATCATAGAAAGTGTGATATTTGCTAGCCACAGGCACAACACTCCTTGCCAGCATGTTTGCTTTAGGTCTTAAATCAATGGGCTTTTTACCCCTTTCCTACACTTTTGCTCTTTGTGTCTCTTCTTTCCTCCTGTCCTCCCTTTTCTCCTGGTAGATTTGGTAAAGTTGCAGCATGCTTCCTGTTCTATTGTCTAAACCAAACAAGATGGTGGAACAGGCAAGCTGAGGAAATAATAAGCTTTCCTTCCCTGATCAGTCTCCAACTCTTCAACTTCAAAAACTGTATTTCTAGACAAAGCATTACTGGGGTAGAATTGGAAGGAGGTAAGAATAAAATATGTCATCTAGAACAAGCCACAAAGGCAGGAGTTACCCGAGCTTTGGGGCTTGAGGATGGTGTCACTAATCTTCTCTGCTCATAAAGTTGAAGGAAGGCCTTTTGACTTCCAACAACTACTTTGACTGGCCATTTTGCCACCAAAGGTGAAGAAAAGGAAAAAACAGCTAGTCAGAGGAACCCATCTGTCCCAGGCAGATTTTAAATCCTTCTAAGTGTTTTAGTTTTGATACCAAAATCAAGGGTAGAGGAGAAAAAAGCCCATATTTCTCTCACTGTGGAGTCTGCTAGAGATTCAATTTGTTCCTTGTGTAAGTACCTGGCATAGAGCTTAATGAGGAAGGATAGTTCTTACTTTTCCAAAACCAGACTCATATATGGAGCCAATTCTATTTTGAACCTGAACCAGCTGCACTCCAGAGAAACAAAACATGCCTGGAAGAAAAAAATGAGTCTTAGATCAATTTAAATAATAAATCAGTTTAAAAAACACCTTTATGCTTACATGGCTTCACCATGCTTTCAAATCCTACTTTCTCTCACAGGTACACAGGAAATTTTCTACATCATCATTTGGGTCACTGATACCTCTTACTTTGTTACTCTGTACTATGCAGTGAATGTTCTGTGTGTAGTTACCTCCTGCGAAAGAGCACTGAAATGCTTACACCACTATGTTTGAGGTCTGTGAGACCTGCTGCTTAAGTTGTATCATAATGGGGTCAGGTTGGGTGGGGTGGGCTAATAATGTATAGCATGGATATTTGCAATAGTCAGTGGTTGACATGTGGTAGTACAGTACTTTTCCCATGTGGTTTGACTTACAGGTCTTTGGACAAACATCTTTACCAGGAATTTGCTGGATGGCTTGTACTGGTCCTCAAATTCAAATGAATTCTGGGAACGATGGTCCCAAGATATGGTAGATATAGGTAAGAGTTTCTAAAATGTTGCCTCACTGTGGATCTTTCAGCATGATTTTAATCTGTATTAGAATGATTGCTATGTCCTTTTCTCTCTTCTCTCTTTTCCCCGGGGGCATGCTTCATGTTACTACAAATGTTTTTCATTTAAAGTTTCCTCATAGTCTGTTAAATGACTCTGCCTGTAACTGTAGATGAGAAGGTTGGGCTTTTACTTGTGGGCAAAAGTACAAAGACAGTATGTCATTTGAAAGAGTAAAACACAAAAGCTGTGCCTGCTTTAAAAGAACCTAAATATCTCTTTGGTAAATTACGTGGGTCATGTGCACATGTTTTCTAGCAGCCTGCAATAAACAGGGATTAGAGGGACCCACAGGAAGATGGCAAGGGCAGCTAGCCAGCAGAAGTGTCTCAGAAGTGTCTAGGAGGGCAGATTGCTGCTGTTTTTTTCTCTATTTCATGGTTTCTTCTCTATTTCAGAAAAACATTCTCCTGAGGAAGACATTACTGTTATCGAGCCTCCATCTTGTTTGTCAGGAAAGTTGTATGAAATGTTTCAGGACATTATGAGCAAGCGTCCACTACTGGGAAAGTCACATAACTTCCTGAGAGGCTTAGAGTTTCATAAGGATTATATCCATCAGAAAAAGTTTATTGAATGGAAAGGTAACTGCAACAAAGAGTTAGCTGCACTGTGCAGGTAACATCTCAGATTTTGTTTCTAAGACTTTGGAAAACTCATATTTGTTTCAGGGTTTGGAAATCGGCTGAGTTGGGCCTATGATCATGGTGTCTGTTTCTTTAGGGTAACAGGTTAGAAGTAATTAGTCCATGGACTGCTCTTTCACTTCCAGAAGATACCTGTGATTTGTGTCAAGAAATGGTTTTCTACAGGAAGTTTGTCACTCTGCATAGGTACAGTATTCAAAAGATATAGGAAGGGTAGAATCTTTTGAGGTCAAGAGACAAAGGTAACAGCACAAGCATGAAATAACAGGTTATTATGTGGATCAGATGAAGGAAAGGACTAGTTGCAAGGATGTGGTTGCCCATATGTCTGGTGTTTCTGCCTGATGAATTATCCATCCAGAGACCTCTCTTTAACCCCTCAGAACAGAAATACCAAAATCTAACTACAGAAAATTAAAATCACACAGGTTTAGACTGCCAGTGTTAAACAGACAGATACAGATTAGAAGATTATTATAGATTGAAGAATGATTTTCTATGGCCTTTGCTTTGTAGGCAGGCAGAGTAAACAGCAACAGTTTTAACTCAAAACCTATGAAACAATCTGTGAAATGATAACAAGGTGATGGAGCTGAGGTTTTCTGCATCACAAACCTTCCTGCATTCCCAGCATCTTCATTTATTCCATGGACAGGCAGCAATGTGGGAAGACCCCATATTATTGAGGTTCATCCGCCTTCTCTGAGGCCTTCTCTTTGGAAGTTGCATTTTTTCTCCCATTTTAGGCAAGTTACAATGTGTTTTGTCCCTCTCTGCCCTTGCTGCACAGTTTGCTGACAATGGCAGGAGATGGTGGTGCTTTTCTGTGGCTTAAGGCAGAGTCCACTGTGTGCTCTCTGCTGTTAAAATGTTCAGTAAGTGAACGGTCTGTGTCCTAAAAGGGGCAAAAGCATAGGAAGGGTGGATGAGAGAAGGAACAAGTAGCTTCAGAAGATGGATGAAGGATGAAATTGCCAGTAAATGTTAAAAAACATAACTGTCCTTTTATTTGCTGACAGTTTTGTAAAAACAAATGGGTAGAGGCAGATTTCAAGGAGAATTTTGATTAAGTATGCGTAAGAACACTAATGACTATGTCAGGGTAGATATTCTACAAATAAAGTAAAATATGTGGAAAGCATGAAATCCAGACTGGGAAAAGGGAAACTGAAAGTCTGGAGTGGGAAAAATTAGCAGGTTTTTCCATCTTATTTTTGTTGCCTGCATAAGATCAAGCTAACCCAGGCGTGGATCCGTCTCTAGGAGTAAGAAGACATGCCAAGTCTGTGAGCAAAAATGAGAGTCTTGTGGCAGATGAAGTCTTGAGAATAGAACTTTGTTTTAAAGGCTTCCCTGCAGCTCAGGTTATCTGACATATTAAAACCAGACTTTCAATGCCTAATTTTCCTGCTGAGAAATTGAGCTAATAGTCTGGAATTAGCATAATGCATTTACAGTGGCATTCATACTTCCAAGGTTATTTCTGAGACAGGATTTCTTTAAAATATTTATTTGGATGTGGGATGGAAGAAGGCATTCTTGCAGGAAAAACGTCTACTTCTAGTTCACATATGCAGCCAAGAATAAATGCTGCAAGGTTCCATCTCTGTGATTAGAAAACAGGGGTAATGGAATTTCATCTAAAAACGTTCACTGGGCCAAATAAAACTAAAAAGTATGCTCTGTTTCTTCTGTGAGGGACTGCAAGCAAATGTCTCTTATTACAGTTGAATCTGTGAATTCTCAGCAGCCTTGAATGCTAAAATAAGCACATTTTGTAAAGACGTGACAGTGAGGGAATGGAAAAATTATAAATTATTACTTCAAGCTGGTGTAAAACATTCCAGGCTATGGAACAAGCTAGATTTACTCTGCATGGTTTAAATCAACACTACAGAACGAGGCCAAGGGAGCAGAGTGATTGAATGAATTGAAATGCTGGAACTTACCAACGGTATTTCTGTGATCAACAGTTTCTTGAAATGCCTAAACACAATGATTTAAGGCTCAAGTATTCTGCTCTGGGCTTTGCTACCTCATTTTGTTAACTTGAGGAACACTCTTAAACCACTATTTTGATATTTAAAACTATGGCAAAATGTTCTCTGTTCCCTGGGACTGAAAGTGTACTAGAGAAACAGTAGAGGACTGGCTGTCTACAGGGCAAGCTGGTGAGGTTGCTAGCAGAGAAGTAGGAGTCTAGCTATCAGAAACTGGCTTTAGATTTCAACTTACTTGTTGCTGTAATCCCCTTTCGACACTAATGTGAGGTTTAATTAATTCAAGTAGTATTTTAAGCTGTTGGTAGGTGATGTGCGCATGGTGTGGTATTTTTTTACAGCATGGCTAAGATAGTTTATATGAGATCACTGAAAGTGAGTTGAAGTCAGATTTTTCAACCTGAGAGAGGAGTCTAACCCTGAGAAGGTAAAAGCAAAAAAAGAGCAATGCAAAAGTATTGCATTTGTTAGTTGTGTTGCTTCACTGTGAAACTGTTTTTATTGTTTGCATTTTTCCCAGTTCTTAGAGGGGAAAAAATAGATGTTGAAGTCTGTGTTCTGTGAAAAATGACTCCCCAGAGCAGCTGTGAGGTCGATGGAGTCTGTATCTCACCTGTCCTCTCTGTCTGGCTGCCCCATGGCCTGACTTTGTGAGTGTGCCTGGGAGAGTGTGGAAACAGGCCAGGTGTGTCCAGATGTGCAGTTTGAAGGGCATGCTCCTGAGGTTGTGTTTGTGGGCTCATGTTGTGGAGGGAGGTGACCCTGGTCTCGAGGGTAACCAAGGAGCTCCCCTTAGCATGTAGCACAGACAGAATTACTCACTCCTCCTTTCCTAAAAATGCACCACTAACTCTATTAAAATGTTTTTCAGACACTGTGCTGGACGGTTTCCCTAACAATCTGACACCACTGCAGAAATATCTTTGTCTGATAGATGTTGGCTATTTCATCAACACCAGTGGTGCAGCACTTTTCAAGCCAGAGAGGAATGTAGATGTCATTATATCCCTTGATTATGGTTTGGGGAATGTGTTTAAGGTGAGAAGATTAACTTACTCTGCTCCTTGTGGAGTAAAACTCGTCTTATTAAAACTTTTAAATAAGTGGCTGTGTAAATCTTAATTATATATCACCATACCTTAAAGGAGGAAAGAAACTTCCTTCAAGAATGGAACTACAGAAACTTTTATGCTCTTTTTACTGTAGGGAATTACAGGATATACTTCCTAGAATCCTCAGGGAATTGCAATAACAACTGTTTGCTGGAGACATGCCCATGACCTCTCCTGGTCTGTCATGATGAATTCTGAGTGTGACTTTGGGTCATTCAATTGGGCTTGTCAAAAACATTATAGGGTGAGAAGTGGCATTGTCTGACTTATGCTGAGTGGTGGCCGAAAGTAAGTTTGTACTGTGGCTACTTTGGACTACACATTCAATTCATAGTGTTTCTAGGGAATGAGTTAAGATGCCACAGTATTTCCAGGATACCTGAGGAAACCTGATTCTTTTCTTAGAGCTTTAACTCCATGACATTCTGTGCCCACAGCAATTAGAGATGACATACAAATATTGCAAGATACAAAATATCCCATTCCCCAAAGTGGAGCTAAGTCCTGAAGAAGAGAAGAATCCAAAGGAATGTTATATATTTGCGGATGCAGAGGACCCCAGAGCACCTATAGTAATCCATTTTCCCTTGGTGAATGACACCTTTAAGGAATTCAAGGAGCCAGGTAAATGCAATCAACAGAACTGTGCACTGTGCTCTACCCCTGCTATGTGTTACGTGTCCACTGATGGCAGGCAGAAGAGCGGCCTCCATACTCCTGCTGGTTGTTCTGCACTTGAAAAGCACAGAAGACACTGTCCTGGGCAGCTCAGTGCCACACTGCCTCCTCCAGCCCTGCCTGTGGCAGAGGGCTCCTGTCACTGTCCCTTGCAGCAGAGCTTCAGGTCTTCTCACTTGTGCCTGATGCCATGTCTTGCCAAGAGAGATGTGCAGAGCGCTGGAGTTTTGCTGGCACTGGGAAGAGGGAGAGTAAAGAAAGGCCCAGAGAGCTGTGGGAACAGGGAGATAAGGCCTTCTGAAGGACCTGCTGGTGAGCTGGAAAGCAGCAGCAGGAGCTGGCCTTTGGGCCATCCAGCCCCAGGGTTGGCCATGCACCCCTGCCTTCCCCAGGCAGGCTGCCTGTGGTGGAGAGGGAGGTGCAGGTCCAGAGGGAACCTCCTTCCTGCCTTGAGGGACAGCAGGCTTGGGCACAGGGACCTGGACAGGGGGAGCGTGTATGCCTGTGGTGAGAGAGGCTCCATCTAGTGCTTAGTGGGAGCTGGGACAGAGCAGAGAGATGTGGGGCCAGCCAGGGATGTGCAGCTATCTCTGCTCAAGTGCCTGGGGTGAGCTCCTTCCAGCTTTACCCAAAATTCTGTTGGGGCCCTTGAATGGGACCAGAGCAAGATGAAAGTCTCTGAGGAAGCATTTAGGAAGGGTAGGAACAGCAGCAAAAAGTAAAGGTACTTTACAAAAAGTAAAGGATGTCCAGTGATGCTTAGTGAATATGTACAGTAAGAGCTGAATCAAGAAAATCACATTTAGAAACTTTGTGGATGAAAAGAGGAGATACTCCATAGAAGGAGCTAGGCTTGTTCAGTGGAAGCTGGAAATGGTCCAGATGGCAATGTGTGGTGAGATCCAGCCATTGAGCAGTGGGTGGCAGGTAAAGCAGGTGAAGATTTTGGAATCTCTCTGAATGAAAAATAGATGAGATGCTGCAGAGCAGAGCAGCTGTTGCCAGTTCTCTGTGCTCTAGGCCCAAATTGGTGAGTTTGGACACTCACCTGCATATCTCTGAGCAGTTGTTGATTCATCCATCAAGCTGACAACCAGCAACTGATGTGGGTGGTTGGAGGAGGGGCTCTTTGGCAACCTGCTTTCATGGGTTTCAAGTTTAACAGTGGAGTTTTTTGTGTCTAGGGGAATGAGAGACATCTTGTGGAATGTGGATACTTATTTTTCTTGGTTTTGACTCTTTCAATTCTAGAAGGACTCAGCTTGTGAAGTGCCCTCTTGCAGTGCAGCAGTTACAGAATGTGCTTTTGTGTGCTTGAGGCAGACGCAGCTTTATCTGGATGTGGACAACATAGATACATCTAAATGTATTATCTATGAGCCTCAAAATGCTCATATTATTATGAGCATTTTGAGGCTCAGTGAAGCAACACAGGATATTTTTAATTCAGCCACTTCTAGTGGTAGCCTTTGTCTGGCACCCTGATATCACGCTCTTCAGAAACCACTAGGTTAGACTAACACCTGCTGTGTCTCAAGCACAATTCTTGTATCTTTTCCATGAGGTTCTGGTTGAAATCATAAGGAATATCTCAGCCATCTGTTTGTAGCCCTGCTGATAGTCATCTCACATTACATTAGTGTTTGGGGCATATTTGGTTCAGACTGCAGGGAGATGGGCAAAAAAAAAAAAAAAACAGCAAAAAAGTGTAGCTAAAAATTTTGTAGAAATGTAAATATAAGACTGCCAAAGTCCTTGGTGCAGTTAATTAGGGGGTCCTTTTAAGCAAAAGCATTGACATAACAGGGAGTATGGATGTTGCCAATTCCAAGAAGCATAACCTGACGCCAGGTTGGAGTCTGATGTAGGATGCTCTGATCCCTTTGCACTCTGCAACAGGCAGGCCTGTGTGGTTAGCATCACAAGGCCTCCTTGTATGTACATTCACTCAAGCTCTAGTGGTGCACTTGTTACCACTAATCCAGGGGAGATCATGGATTTTGAAAAGTGTTCCAGGTGTGTCTTTGTCTGAGAGTCAGACTTATAGTTTGAGAAAGGATGTGGACCCATGGGCATGCTGCCCAGAAATGATGTCTGCAGGGGCAGGACAAGGAGGAATGTAAGAATTTGTGTCAGCTCTGCTGCAGGATTTCCAGGTCTGAGCTTCAGCAGGAGAGGGGAAGGAGGAGTAACTGGGAAAATTGACCAGGAATGCTCTTCCAAGCTGTGGAGTGGGTTTGCACTATTTCCTGGGGGCTGTTTTTAACAGTGGGTCCTGCCAAGTAGATCCATCCCCTACAACACTGTGTGATAGTACTCCAGATTCATCTCCCTGTGGGGGCTTTTGTCTTTCTCTGCAGGGGTAAAGCGTCATCACTCGGAGATGGAGGAAGGCAAAGTGAATCTGGAGAACAGCTGCTCACCGTACTACCTCATTAGGCTAATCTACTCCTCTGAAAATTTTGATAAACTTGTGAACCTGAGCAAATACAACATCCTCAATAACAAAGACCTGCTCCTCCAGGCAATCAGGTGTGCTGTAGAACGACGGAGAAGCAGAAGGACTGGGAATTTCTCCAGCTACTCTGGATACCCCTAGGCTGGGTTTTTGCACTGTTCCCCACTGAAGGCTATGGCAGCACATTGCAACACATCACAGTCACATTACAACACATCACAGTGTTCATTATTTGCAGAAAACTGAGGAAACCTGTACATTTCTCACCTTGCTGTGTTCAGGCTCCTAGCTTTCAAAAGGGTTTATTTTATCTCCTTCCCCCATATTTTCAGCCCACAAGAGCCTCACAATATGGTCTTGTTTAGAAATTAGGGTCCTGGTTAGCAGAAACCTCCCAGGATCCTCCTTCATGTTACAGTATATGGTGGTGGTGATAGTTCTTTTGTATGAGCCTGTCCCTTCAATCCTGAGCCCATTGTCGGTGTTCTTTCAATACTTCATTACAGACCAAGTCCTGGCCATTTGCATTCAGTGATGTCCAGATTTTCAGACAGGCTGAGCAACTAGAATTTGCACTGAATTGGTGGGCTCAGCTTTGAAGTCAGGCATATATATATGTGAACAGCAGCCAAACTGCAGTGTGGACAATTGCACTCTGTCTGGCCGACTCCCCTTGCCAATTTAGAGGTTACTCCTTTTTTCCATTCTCCTGCAAGAGTTTGGCACAGAAACACAGCTCCAGACTGCCACAAAGGGGGCAGTTACATTTCAAGAGAGAGGGCAGTAGCAGCAGTGAAAGAGCATAGTTCTTTTGAGCATTGGCTAGAAGAAAAGTTCTGCATAAAGCACAAATGATCATATTGATTTATGTCAGCAGTGCCTTTATTGATTAAAATGTTGAGAGCCTGAAACAACTTTTTCATAGCAGAAGCTTGAGAGGAATAATTTCTACAGACTCGATTACATTTAATTTAGTGATCATGACTGAGACATAAGCTGGTTCTCCTTACAGATATAAACTGAATGTGGGACAGCGTAACTGACTGAGTGCAGAGCCATTGTATTTTCACACACAGAAGATTTTTCCCTTTATAGTCTTCTATCCCTGACATCACAGGCAAAGGATTTTTAAAGGTGCTACATAAAATAGAGCACAAACTTTAAAAAATAGGACACCCATTTTCTTCCTTGTTGCTGGACAATACTTGGAAAATGACACCTGGTTTTCATTTGCTTTGGAATGCCGTGAGAGACTTTGCCTTGAGCTAGAAGCTTGGAACATCTTTATAGCCGTCCACTGCATTAAAAAGATGATAGGGAAGGATGCTGAGCAATATAAAACAGAGCTCCACAGAAGTCAGAGAAGTTTGCAGACTTCCTCACACTGAAGGATTTGGATCTGCTTCTGGATTATTTATTCCAAACACAGCATATTCATCAGGACTTCCAAGGAAAATCTTACGTATTTCTTCTGTGTTGGAAAGTTACTTGAGATCTAGAATTAGTTGTACTTGAAATCCAAAATCAGACGAAGAATGAGGAAGAGGGTCTGTCTTTTTGTTGTACACAGGCAATATTGAAGCTCAAAGGGAGAACATTTATGAAAGACTTGATTGCCTGAAGCCTGTGTTTACTAAATGCTGCTTCTGCTGCAGTGGCAATGGCTAAGCCTCAGCAATGCTTCTTGTATGATGCTTACTTGCTGAGCTAAGGAATACCATCCAGAACTGAGGAGCCTTAACAGCTGGAATGCAACTGTACTTCAGGATTCAGATCACACAAAGTTAAGAACTGATCAGATAGTGGCTGCAAGACAAAATATAAAGAGTCATTTTGAGTTGAGAGTTGATCCAGCTGGATCTGTTCCCTTCGCACAGGAGAGCAGCATGTCCTAGCACAGTATTGTGTGGCACATACAAGCCCACATGGCTCTGTGCACAAGGTGTGTATTGTAATAAATTAGCTGAGACTCCATTTTCTTCATGTGGGAAAAGCCAATTATTTATTCACATCACTTATTTTATACAGTTTTCACAGACTTCATGTGCAACACCTATTTGCTGGTAGTTTTCTTACTACTACATTTTTTGGTCAGAAGGTGATTTGTATGTATGTGTTAAGATTCAGGTTGTTTACATTTTTCCTTTATGGATTCTCATGGAACAGATCTTATTGTTTACACAGATGCACTTATTTTTCAACCCAAGAATAGGCTGTTGTGTTAACAAACCTTTCATACCAAGATTGTTTTCGCACGGGAACTTGCAAATTGCTTAACTACACTTAGAAGAGATGACAGGCTAGCTATTAATTTAATAGGGCAGGCCTGATTTTATGAGGCCTTTCTTTTATAATTCTTCTACCTGTCACAACAGGTGTGCACCATTTCCACACTCCTCTGGCTGGTCCTAGAAAGCTCTGCTGCTGCAAAAAGATATCCCTGCTGTGTTCATGGGCTACAGAGAACAATCTGCAACCCTTGTGAACCTTGGCAGCATATGCCCAGCAGCAAGGCAGATCAGCCACACTGAGAAAACTTGGTCTTTCAAAATGCTCCACAGACTAATGATTGGGGCATGTTTGGTGCTAATACAAGTAGAAAGGCCCAGTAAAATATGAAGGAGCCACAAAACCACAAGGTTTTCAGGCAACCCACAGCTGTTGGGGAATTACTGGTCTGTGGGACTGTTAAATTCTGTTACAAAGGGAGTGAAGGAGGGTGGGAAGGAGCTGTGGGTAGGGAAGGTGGTGTGACTCTGCTGGGAGAACTGCCACCAGGGGTGTTGCCAACACTTAAGTCAGGCTGGGAGCTGCTGTCTAATGTTGCAGACAGAGGCACAGACAGGCATGTGCCCCTTCATAACCTTGGTGCCTCATGTGGTGCCTCTGTAGCCTTAAATGATAATGGCTTTTTAAAATATCTTTTTGCATTTCAGAGCCTGAAATTATGTGAGGGCTGTATCACTGCCCATCAGAGTGTCTCTTTGTTTCATTTTGGTTGCCTTTTTGTTTTTGTAACGTGATGTGGGTGTGGCACATGGGAACACAGTGTAGTGGTGGACGCGGCAGTGCTGAGTTAACATTTGGACTGGATGGTCATAGAGATCTTTTCCAAGCTAAACAAATCTATGATTTTATGACATTGAAGGAGTGAGTTGCTGGCTTGATGGTGTAGCAAGAGGGACCTGGAGGGCATTTGTGAGGACAGAGGCTGCTGAAGAACTCTGCAGGTTGGAGTCACCTACACCTTGCACAATCTTGTCTGTGCAGCTTGTGGGAGGTTGTTCCTCAAAGCGCTCCTGAGCTCTGGTGCAGAGCACGCTGATTTGCAGTGCCCCAAAATCACAGAAATGTAAGGTGTAGTTTCAGTGACATAAGGCTGACCCGTGCTCAGGACTGGTCCTTGTCCCTTTAGGGTAAACCTGGAGTCTAAGGGCCTCTGAAATTTTGTGTGGTTGTTCCTCAGAGGCTGTGGTGTGTTTTTTGGTTTTTTTTTTTCCCTTTGCACCATTCTTGCCTGGCCTAATACCACAAGTTGTGCTGTGACTGAAAAGAGTTGCATGCAAACCAAAGCAGACACTTCTGGGAGAAAGCTGCCTCTGTGCATCTCACCGAAAAAAGGAACGTGCCATACTTCTAAACCAGGGCTTGCTGCTCTGATGTTGTGTTTGCTTAACCACGGAAGATGAATGCATGCCTGCCAAACACCTCATCCAAAATGCACCCCAGATCACTGCCCACTGATGAAGATTTTGCTGGAAAACCCCCACAAATACAGAGCTTGCTATCTGCTGCCAAACACAAAGGAAATGAGACTATTCTTATAACTCTTAGCTCCTTTTCATAGAAATCGCTTGCTTGTGTCTTTTACCTGTTTAATAATATATTAATTAAAAATAAAATATTGCAAAAGAACACCAGACCCATGAAAGTCTTTATGCACTTTAACACAAGACAAGGTTTTTTCTCGGTGTATAAGTGTTACTTATGCTAAATGCCTGCTGAGAACTTCACAGGGCATTCACTGGTTTCAAGATTGAATGGAAGAAATCTGGGAGAAGATCTTCTGGTTTACAAAGGTATGGAGAGCCTGGAACAAAATCTACCTCCTGAGGTAAAACCCTCTTCAGTGGAATGGCAAAAGTTGGGATGAGGAGGCAGCTGTACTGCGCCACAGCCAAGGCACATCTTTGTTCAATTAAACAGTAAGTTGAAAATATTGAAGCTGTTGGATTTTTTTTAATGAGTTAAAAATTATTAACAATAATGAAATGCATCAGTTTCCCATTACTTTGATGTGCTGGGTTTTTGGTTTTTTTGTGACAGACAGTGGCTCCAGCTGGGGGGTAAGCAGAGAAAAGAGATGGATTGGCCAAAAAAAAATGAAATTATTAGCTCACCTGTTGGATGCCTATGACTGATCTGAATCAGACTGAACACAAATTTAAACTCTAGATCTTGCATGTTCCAATAAAGTACTTACATAAACTCAGTGTAAAGTGCTCCCCTACCACTGGAGAAGTAGTCAGCATAGAGGAGAGGACTGCAAGTAGAGCAAGAATGATGCTTCAGACTGCAGAAAAAGGGCTGAAGTCCTTGTGAGAGGAGTTAAGGACTTGAGGTTTTAGCTTCCACCTGTCAGGGAAGTGCTGCCAGCCACTACACTGTCCTGGGGGAAAAAAAAGCCATTTCTCTCCAGCTTCATGCTAGGTAACTTTTCTTTGGCTCAGAAACAGAGAGAAGTAGGGGGAAAAATATATGTATTCTTCCCTATGATTACATCATACCTTAGCATATGAAACTTGCTGTCTGGGGACTAGACTTCCTCCTTGCTATCCTACTTTTCTTCTTCTTTTACACTGAAACACTGATTGTTCATACCTTATTTAAGTTTCAGGTTCCATTAAAATGACTAACACTGCAGGACTTTTTTTCCTGGTAGCTTCATCCAGAAAGGATTGGCAAATGGAGAATTCTTGGTTAATGTGTTGTAAAAAGTAAAGATTGTGGAAACCACAAAGTGCTGTAGGAAGTATATAACATCTTTGGCTGCATAGACAGCCCAAGCCTCTTGATTCTATTCTGTAGGTATCTGCAAATCTACTTGCACATGGCTGTAGTTAACTCACAGCTTGCACCTCATGCTCTGCTCACTGCTCTCCATTCCTGTCTCACAGAATCATTTCATTTGAGCAGTCTGGCTTAAAGGTCCCCCTGCCCTTCAGTATAGTACCTTGGAGTGATGATGGCAAATGACAAAGTTGTTGTGCACGCAGAAGTATACCAGATGCAATCCTGTTTAATTGTATTTAAAGATTTTACGAGATTAAATACATAATTTTCAAAGTTCAGAGGGAAGTGATTAATTTAAAACATATTAATACATTTCCAGAGGGCTGAGTTAAGTTATAATTGTCTAGCATCCATTGAGGTAAATGTCATTTTTCTCTTCCTGTTTTTAGTAGAGATGGAAGCAGTTTTGTTTTATTTCCACTTTGTTCTAGGCTTTGGGTGGTGATTGAGGCTCGTGTCACTGTAGATCCATCTTCCTTAAAATCTCTGGAAAATTCTGCAGACTCTCTCTCTGGTTTGATTTTAAAAGAAGGTGTTCTCCTACCAACAAAATGCAAGATCAGAAAATCAGGTATAATCTAGAGGAGTTCAAGCCTCTCTCTATATGTTAGGACTCAGTGTCTAGCTCAGCAGCAAAAGTCTGCCCAGCTGTGGGACTAGGATTTCACACCATAGCCTATAAGATTTGTACAGACTCCAAATGCAAGAAAAATTGATTTAAACAGACCAGGTTTCTGAATTTGGCTGTGCCTGTGTTTTCCTTGCCTGTGTCTCCCCTGAGCCTTCTTTCCCCAGTCCCAACAACCCCAGCCTCTCCCGGTAGGACTTGCTCTCCAGACCCTTCTCCAGCTTCGTTGCTCTTCTCTGGACACACTCCAGTTTTCTTGAAGTGAGTGGTTCACAACTGAACACAGCACTAGAGGTGTTGCCTCACCAGTCCCAAGTACAGAGGGACAACCACTGCCTTGCTCCTGCTGGCCACATTGTTTTTGTGACATTAGTGACAGAGGAGCGGGACTTTTTGATCTCAGGGCAGTCTCTTGGTAGGTGACTGCGACCTGAACACAAACAGCACTGACATCTGTTCAGCTTTGCAGCACAGAGCCCATACCTCACGAGTGAGCTTTTGCTGGTTAGTCTTTCAGCAGAGTCCCTGTCTGGAAAGTCCCACACTCTTTTCTGGGAGGTTTCTGTGTTTGAAATGAAACTTTGTGCCATCACTGTACGATGGGATCTGTTACCATGTCCTACAGAGTCAAAAAAAACAAATAAAGACTAATATTAGAGGCAGAGTTTGCCACTTCTGGGTCCATAACAATTTTCTCTGACCATCATAGTTACAATTATGCTATGGCTTCCTTCCCAGTAAGCCACTACATAGAGAGATGTCCAGAAGAGATCTAGATTCAGAGAAAAAAGCTGTTGATCAAATTCAAAGCAGATCTTTAATAAAAGGACTAGTACAGCCCCACACCCCTACCAGAGAATAACCCGATGTTGGCCACAGAACAACTGATAGACAGCCTTGCAAATCACCCTGGACAGCATTTCTTTGCCAGAAACTAAATCACAAGGTGCAGGTGATGTGTATTGCTTTCTTACAGAGGCGAAAAGGATGGCTCAAAATGCCCCAAACTGAGGACATTTTGCCATTCTCTTCTTTCTCTTTCCATCACTTGCTAAAAGCACAGTTCATTCTTGAAGGAAGTGAGAATATACCTATATTATTCTGTAGTGATTGCAGCCAGTCCTCCATCAGTGCCTGAGAAGGTGCTGCAAAGAAATACTCTGCCCCATCTCTCAGCCTGTAAATAAGGATAGGAAAAGGTGAACTTTAGTCAGTTTTGCCTTGTACCTTCTGTGCTTGTGAGACACTTCAGTTATGCCTCCTAACAACATGCAGCCTTAGGTGACTGTGGGCCAGGAGCTGCACAGGCTTTTATTTGTGACCTTCTCTGTAAGACTCACCGCAGCATGAAGGCGTTCTCTTTCCTGCTGTAATTCACCAGCCTCTCACATTTGGCACCAGAAATGTCGAGGGACAAGAGTGTGGATACGTTCTAAAGGGGGATAAAATTAAAGCAAAACGTCTTCTGTGTCCTTTCTGCCAGGATTCAATTCCATACCAACCTGCAGGCAGACTACACACCCATCTCTTTATGCTTCTAACTTTAATTCTAGGATCACTGCGTAGGATGAAACACAGAGGACCCATGGATGATTGCATTACATCTTGAAGGCAATCCTTGAATAAGGTATATCTTAGAAGAAGTATCTTTGAAAATTTCTGGAAGCTTATCAGTGTGTTTTTAGTTATATCAGTTGAATAATTGCTGAATTTTCACCCAGCTGACATTTGAATATCACCCCAGCCCCAAACTAAAGGTGACATTTTAAAATTCATTTTTACATATGTAGACACAAAGTTTGCTAAAAAGATTAAAAAACCAAATTACCTTAGTTGCTTCTTTGTCATCATTATAGAAATCAAGCTTTAATCCATCAAGTTTTACATAGAAGGATTTCCAAGACCTTGAGTGTGGCTACATGAATAGAAATGGTAATAAAATTCAGTTGTGAAATATATATTTTATAGGAGTAGTGAAATCTTTCACATGCAACTTCCACAGGAAGCCAGGATCTGTTGATATTATGATCACAGAAATTCTCACAGTCATTGTTATTTCTTAGAAAAACAGAACTTGCTATAGTTTTTGTGTGAGTGATTCAAGAAAGGGTCTCTATGAGTCAGGATTGAACAAATGACATAACGTGCTTCAAGCAAGCTCTACACCATGTGGTCAGCAACATCACTGAAGGTGGATAATCAAGGTTCTGTCTAATTTTTGGCAGCTAACTCTACGTTTTTCCTTAGCTAGGACACCAGTCCCTACCTGCTGGGCACAGGCTACTTTTATCAAGTGTGTTATTACTATATAATGTGGTTGCTGAATTCTTCTTAATTTACTCAGCTAACTCCAATGGAATACTACTGAACAATGTGCAAAAGCAGCAGCTGTTTTCAACCCCAACTATGCACCACTGAAACTTAGCCTAGTGCCATGACATTCTTCTTGATGAAGGATCCTTAACTTATATTCACATTTTGTTATGCCACTGAATAAAGTTGACAATTTGGTCTTTCAGAGAAAAGAGAGGAAACAGTTCTGAGGAAGGTAAGTCATAGGTTTTCTTGTTGGGTAATATGGAAGTTTAGTATCTCTGAACACTAAATTCTGTGTGCCCAGAAGTGAAGAAAAACTAAATTTCCCTTCCAGAAGATGGAGTCCATACCAGATGCACTTTTTAAAAGAGGTCTTTCAAGTGAAAAATTTCAGAGGAAATATTATGTGGGATAAATAATCAGGGACAATTTGTTTATGTGCAAACACTCAGCAAACATTGATGTCTGCAGAGTGGAGGTGAATATTAGAAAATTTCCTGGCCTGTCATGATCATTAGGCTATTTTCTTGGAGTGGTATTATTTCCCAGGATAAGAATTTAGATTTCAGTTTCATTCAAACCTGTATTTAATGAACCAGTTCTTCAAAGATAAACAGAACCTTAATTCCGTTCTATCACAGCGAGAAATTACAAATATTGGGAGCATGAAACTGAGGGCTTCCACTCCTGACAAACTATCATCAGCTTCTACAGGATCATGAAGCTTTAGGTTTTTTTGTGGTGTGGTTTTTTTTGGTTGTTGTGGGGGGTTTTTTTGGTCATTAAATTGGAGGGTTTTGCCCCCAATTCAGCTGATATATTGAAACCAGTTGATATATTGTTTATAATTAGGAAACTGTAATTAACAGTTCATACAGCTTAGACTCTGGTTTATAAATCCATTAACTGTAGACAGGCCCTGTTCTGCGTGATTGCCACGACAGGCAAAAATTTCATTGTCTCTTTCTCTGAGAGAACAGGTACTGCCAAAGCCTGTGGACACTTCCCCATTTTAGGGATAGCTGAAGCAAACCCACATTACTGAGCTCCTCTTCAGCAAGAGCTTATCCTGAAGAAGTCAGACCAGATCGGGACTATAACTCAAGGAATAATGAAATAACCCAGAGTGATGGCATTTATTTCTACCTGTTGTCTTCGTGGAAGGAGCTGGTCTCGCTTCTCTAGGAAACCCTCCATGTTCTGGAGACTTGCAGAAACCTGAGACATACAAGAACATTTCTTCTTAACTTTAAAATGACCCTTAGGCCTATGCTAAATTTCTGAATGTCTTTTTTAGATAAACTCCATACAAAGAAACTGATCTCTGGTTCCTCTAGCCTTTACATTGATGGCACAGCTGGAAATCCTCACTAGGTTGCAATCATATCTTTGATAGACCACCTAAATAAAGATAATTCAAATCCTTCTCGAACTTTACTTACAGAATTTGTTCCATCATAGTGTGTTAATTAACTAATATTATTTTTATATTATTAGATACATTTTACAATTTAAATTGTTCAAGTCATTCATACCACCTCCATAATTATTGAGTTACACCATTGTATGGTGTTGTACTGGTGCACTTGGGTATGTGACAAATGTGTTCCTCTCAAGAGTAGAGGAGCAAAAGGAAACAATTTTATCTGCCAATGAGTTAACAGTGAATTTCTTGCCAGGGTGAGCAAACAGGAGTTGTTGGTTCTAGTCTTGCACCTGGTCACCTCTCTCTGACTTCTAAACAAAGTGGACACTAAGCAATGCCTCAGAGGCGTGTAGGTAAATCATCCTCTTTGTGAGACATCATCCGTTTTTAAGTGCTCTGCTGAGTATTCAGCAGCAGGACTAGCCTCTAGTTCAGGAAAAGAAAAAATGGAAGCAATATAGTTGTTAAGACCTAGGCTATAAAGCTTAGCAAATTAAAAGCAGTTTTTAGCTGTACATAGCTGCTTAAGTCAACTGTCTTTGTGGAAAGCGTTTGAATTGCAAAGGCACATAAAATGCTTCTTGTTTGAACTCAGGAGGGTACCCACCAGAATGCCCACTGTATGGTGCTCTGTGACTTTCACACAGAATTTCCTGTAACTGCCTTACTTCAACTAGCACAGGCTAGTGGTTTTGTGAGGAGAGAATCAGAAATTCCTGGAACTTACCGAGGATGTATTCTTTAATCTCTCCCAAGAGTAGCTAGCCAGCAGTAAGTTTGGTGAGTTATCTAGTGACCTTTGTCCAGGCTCAGGTGGCATTGCTGTTAGTTTGGTCTGCAGGCTGGAGAAAGAGGAGCCTATAGCACCTTTTTCCTGAGGAGATATGTGGTCTGTGGCTTGTGATTCTGACAAATTGCTGCTGTGTTGCTGGTTTATAGGAGTAGGAGATAAAGGAGAACCTAAAGAACTGTGACTTTCCAAAGATGCAGCTTGTGGGCCCACTGTTTCTGGTGTAGCTGGAGTGATAATCTCACCGAGCCTTGTCTCAGCTTTCATTTCTGTTTTGTTGCTGCTCAGCACTTCAGGGAATTCCGAGGAAGTAAATTCTTGGAACCTTGGAGATTTTTCAACAGGGGAGAAAATAGTTTCAAGTGGGACCCTCCAGGACACGCTGTGTGCGGGTGGCAGTGGTGCTGTGCTCTTTATCTCTGTCACTTTTGGTGGTGGATTCCTTTTGTCAGATGGCTTTCTTTTCAGAGATGGAACCCGTACAACTTTGCCTTTATCCTTCTGCTCACTTTCTTCTGTGTCCACTTGTTTCAGAAGATTCATCTCTCTCTGTAGGACAACAGTATTCCATTTTTTAAAATCACCTTCATGCATTCATGAATACTTAGCTAAGATTTTTTTAAAATTTATAAATTTATTTTAAGCAGAAACACTTTTTCAAATAAACTGTCTCCTGGCACTGAATCTTAAGGCCTCTTCTTTCATTGGCATTTTTAGAGTTAGATCTGAATCTAATTGCTATATGCTAAGCATTATTTTGTTCCCTGAATCATGAATACTAATGGAAGTTAACCTCAAATATGGTGAATTCTGCCCTTACTAAGTTCTCTGGAGGCTGTTTGGTTTTTTTTTTAATAAGCTAAGGAGAAACTGTACTCCTTTTCTTGTGGCACTACTTCTTTAAGTTTTCTGTAAGAACATTGAGTATCCAGGGTTGTTCTCATGGAAGATTTTGGAGGGAAGGCCATTTGTCCCTTCACTTAGCCAATTTGCAAATCACTGAATAAAAGACAGATTAATTTTCAGCCTAAAGTCAAACACAACTGTTATGTTTTTCTTGTTATTTCAGGAAAATAATTTTAAAAACCTCCTCCACAATGAAAGAGACTCTGAGAAGCTCACTGAATATCTTTGGTATTTAACACGACCCATTGTAAAAATCTTAAGCCAGAAGGAAAAAGACCTATCTTTGCCTTGGTGTCCATTAATTTTCAGCCCTTTGCTATCTTCTTTCTCTTTCAGGGGGCTCCAGCTCCCTACTGAAATCCTGAATGAAACAAAACCTCTCCATCTGTGTAGCAAGGGATCACCCTGTTTCTCACTCTCTTTTTGCTGGTCCTGGAAGAAGAAAATTTCCACTTCTCCCCCACAGCTTTTTCAAGCTAGTTGATCTCTTTTGATCCACATATAGGTCTAGCTCTGTCTGAAATATTTCTGCTTTGGTTACTCATTTACCCCATCTCTTACATGGAGTGACATCCAAACAACGAATGACCCACATCATCCTGTTTCACGCACAGCTCATCAGTCTCCTACTACTCACCTTAGTTTTCCTGCTGAGCTGAGCAAATTTTTCCTCCTGTGCTGCAAGCATCTTCTCAAAATCATGGTGTTTCTTCAGTAATTCCTCTACTTCAGACACTGAATCCTAAATGGAAAAATTACAACATACAGAAGCCCAAAATCAAGTCCATCAGAAGAGATTATGCCAAAGATGTTCAGATTGATCCATTCTATTTAGCCAAGTGAGGATTCTGAAAATTTTGTAATTGGATGTCTAAACTCCTGTTAGTATATGAAAAAATCTGAATTTACATTTAAAAGATTGTATCTTGCAGTCTGTCTGCTGTGCAGGAGAAGGAGAACTCAAGTACCGACCTTCCCTTTTCTGCAAGGCCATGTAGTACCAAGGCTTCCAGCTATAACTGTTTATGTGGAGATTGAGTACTTGGATTCTAGCTTGTGCTAGACACGGAGTTTGTTCCTGGCCTACAACAAATGCATCTGAAACTTCTTTCATATCCTCTTCTTAGTTTCTGATACCCAAGTTCATGACTTTCTTTTCCAATCTTATAAATTATCAGAAGACAGTCAACAATGAGAAAAAAACCCAACAAAACCAAAAAAATATGGATGCTTGTATTTAAAAAAGAATTTACAAGCTAGCTTGTCTGTGTAAAACATTCTACTTCTTAATGGGAAGAACAAAGTGGGAAAAGCCCCTTTTTTTCTCTTGCAAGGTGGGGAAAACCCTTTTTGAAACAGGCTCTCAGCAAGACAGGTAAAGTTGAACCTTCTGCAAGTTATGTGAAAAAATGATCTGGAATTGTTCTGAGACTTCTACCACCCTCTGGAAGCCACCACTTCCAGGAGCCCATCACCATGTCAAATGCAGCAACAGCCCTGAGCTCACTTCGGCAAGAGGACAGAGTTCCTGCCCTTTCTAATGTCAAGGGCACATTGCTGTTGAGATTGTGATTAATTTCAGGCCTGAGTTGATCCATGAGCCAGGCCCTCTGCATATGCTAAGAGGCACACAGTGCTCAGTAATGCTGCATGGTTGGTACTCACTCCATAGGAGGGATCTGAAAGAAAGCTCTCCTTGGCAGCCAGCCACGCTTCTGCTTGTTCGAGCTCTCTGCGGAGCAATTGGATCTCCCAGTTTTCTTCATATAACACTTTCCTCATGTCCCAGCTCTCCTTTACCTTCTTCATCAGCTCTGACAGCTCTAACAGTTTTTCTTCAATCTAGAAAAAGAATATTTGTAATGCCAGGAGTTGAAAAATCCAATCCAACTTTTACATGACAGTCAACTATCATGTAATTCGCCTTCATGCTTTAGAAGACGACGTCTACAGAATTTTGCGGTGTTAGCACAATTTAGAAAAGACATCTGAGTCCTCTTTTTTCCTACTTGAATTGATTTGGCATGCAAATTATGTAGCTAGATAATACAATTTTAGGCATATTCCACATACTGTAAGGCAAATATTCTGCCATGTGATTTCCCAAGATGAAACTTTATACCCAGGAAGCTTGTACTACAAAACTAGTGAGAACCAGAAGATTCAACAAATGCATGCAAGGCAACAATGGAGAGACTTCAACCGTGGAAAGTTTTTTTGTACTTTCTACAACAGAAGTGATGTAATCTTGCATAAATTCTGAAGATGGTTTTGATGGTGTGATCTCTGGATCTACAGACAATGTCTTGGGCAAAGTCTAAAGATACACAGATAACAGAACCACAGAAATTTTAACATTCTTGCCCCTTTGGACATTTCTGAACAATTAGATCTCTTCTGGTGAACTCAGGGACATCAGCAATGCAAGATGATTGCACTGTGATGTAGCATAAGAACTTTAAAATGTGTTTTCTTTTTCTGTGTGTCATATGATGTATGTTGCTTTTAATAGTAAAGAACCCGATTGTCCCAGTCAGTTCTTCTGTTCTGAGAGACAAAGCTGCACCTCCTGTCTGTTTCATGTCTTTGTTCACTCTTGTTTGTAAAATATTTAACTCTCAACACACCTCTACAGACATGAAATGTCCATTCTTCATCAGGTCACCTCCTGCCCGCTGCATTTCTTCGTATTTCAGCCACTGCTTCTCTATCTCACGCTTGTATTCCTCATGGCGCTTGATGAGCAGCTCAGCTCCCAGGACATCATTTGCCAGCTCCTCAGAAATCACCAGAGCATGCATCTCGTTGGCCCATGCCCTACGGAACAGGGACAAAGGGTAAAAAGAAAATGAATCTGAGTCTGTTGGACATATCCCATGGCTGTAGATACATGTATACAGACTTTTATTTGCTCACAAAATATATTAATATTGTCCTGATTTTCCTGGGATAGAGTTAATTCTGTTCTTAATAAATGGTACAGTGCTGAGTTTTGGATTTAGTATGAGAATAATGTTGACAACACACTGCTGTTTCGGCTGTTGCTGAGTAGTGCTAACCCTAAGCCAAGAGCTTCTCAGTTTCCCAGGCTCTCCCAGTGAGGAGGTGCAAAAACAGCCTGGCAGAGGGGAAACACAGCCAGGACAGCTGACCTGAACTGGCCAAAGGGATGCTCCATACCATAGAACATCATACCCAGTATATAAACTGAGAGGAGTTGGCCAGAAGGGAGCAGTGGCTACTTAGGGACAGGCTGGGCACCAGCGAGTGGGTGATGAGTAATTGAATTGTGTGTTAATAGTTTTTGAGAGGGTTATTTTCCTTTTTTTTAAATATTATTTTTCATCATTAGTATTATTATATTTTACTTTTTTCAATTACTAGAGAGTTCTTATCTCAACAAATTAGTTGGTTTTTTTGTTTATTTGCTTGTTTTTAATTTCCGATTCTCCTCCCCATCCCACTGGGAACCTGGGGGAGTGAGTGGTTTGGCTGTGGAAGTACTTAGCTGCTGACTGGGGGGTTAAACCATAGCGATATGCAAATACATTGATAAAGGTTTACTCAAACATCTGGGGGATTTATAATATTCCCAGTGCTGTTTCCATACATAGCCTATTAAAAATACATTTGTAGATCTGCATGTACCAAACTGTTGTGCCTTCAAATTCTCAGAAAGAACTAACTGCAATTGCCTAGGCTACACACTTTAGAAGGATTTTTATACATTGTAAAGGAACACAGAGACTTTCAGATGCCCATCACACATGAAAGTACTTCATATGCACAAAGAGCGCTCATGGAAAGAAGCATATTGATAGATACTTTTTAAGAAACATTTTCTACTCCATGACTCTCAACTGGCACAAACTAATGCATGATTACCTCAAGATCTATCCCTTAGGATACTAAATGTCCAATAGTCAGTAGTAACCATCTCACTGTCTTTGTATTTCTACTCCAGTCATAGGTGAACTCTTTCATTTTCTGTTCTAGGAGATGAATGCAGCTGCTTTGACTTTGAGAAAAAGGGGCACTAGTGTACAAATTACTTTCCCATCTAACCCTATCTTCCTACAGAATCAACAGTGTTTTCGCCATGAATTGTGAAACTACCAAATTTATCCACAGGGACGGAATTCTCCAACACTGTTTAGGAATTAGTCTATAAAAAGTGTCTTTGTCATGCACACTGTGCTGAGATGTCATGGTCACCTCTGGTAAATTCTGTGAAGTGCTGTTGAGGAAATGCCATGGATTATTATTCAAAGAGATTTGAAAGTAAGCTGCAGAGCACCTGGGGCAGGAATCAAATAACTAACAGCTATAATTTAGAAAATTCTATATAGGAAAGACAAGAAATAAGGCCCACTGCCAAACTCAAGGGCCTGTACATACATCAGCTCCCTGCAGTCATTGAAATAGAGCTGGACTTGTTCTGCCTGGCTCAGTCTTGCTTTCCTCTCCAGAAACTTTTTGTCCAAGTTTTCCCAGCACTCATCCACATCTGTGAGTCTCTCCATGATGTTTTCCTTAACTTCAGGGTATGTGCGGCTGAGGTGCCAAGCGTCCCCTCGAATCCGTTCCAGCTCTTTCATGATGACTCCTAGATCCCTCTGGAACAGAGACAGAGTGGATTATAAGACCAAGTCACTACTTGGCTCTATCAAAGGTGGATTTAACGATGATACATATTTTTTCTACCCTCTGGCTGTACAGAGACTAGAAGCGTGAATGCCTCTCAATTTTCCTTTAATGACTTATTCATCATCAAACATAAAAGAAACTTCTCTAGACACGAGACAGATTATTTTGGTAAACGTGGAGCTGAAGTCTCCTATGGTTCAGCTGACAACTTTGCAATTATAATAACACCTTGGAATAGATTTTAGAAGAGGTCATCCTTAAAAGCAAAAGCATTAATAATATAATATCTCAGTGTTAAAAACAGGAGGAAAAGGCCCTCTTCTCTGAAAGAAGAATATTTAAGGGTGCAATAAATTTGTATTGCAAGCAAGACCCTTGAGAGGCATCAGTTAAGAATCAGCCTCCTTTTTTTGGCCATCTATGCTTTTCTGCTACTGCTTCATCACAGATCCTCTTACCTCTACTCCCTCAAGATGGCTGAGAAGTGTCTGTACACCTGAAAGATCATACCCATAATCGTCTATATCCACCACTGCCTCTTTCTCCTGCATCCAGCCCTTTACTTCATCCACATCATGGTCATACTGGTGAACTTGATGGGCTGCTTGTAGGTTCTGGAATAAAGAAGTAATTTAATGGTAATGCTCTACAGCATTATGTCATAATGCAGTACAAGATGACTGGGGATTTTGAGAAGGAATGAAACATCTTCCCCATTAAGTCACCTGAAAGTGAGGTGTTAACTTAATTTCCCAAAGTTCTGTTGGACAATGGAAAGAAACAGATGTCTCCAAAAAGCAATTTATACCTACAGAAGAAGAATGGTCAAAATGGAGAGCATGATTTGCCTTCTAAAAGCAGGTCTCTACACCACAGAAGTTGTCTTAAAATACTTCTTGGAATAAAGGTCTAGTCTACACTGTAAACAGTGAAAATAAAAGGAATTGAGCAAAAATCATGCTTTTCTGAAATGAGAGGTATAAAAAACCATTCTACTATAAACATACTAGTTTATAGTCAAAGTCTATAGTAACAATTGTCATGCATTTATTTTTGCTAACAGACATCACTGGGCTTGAGCTACCTCATAAGCAACAGGTCATGCAACAGTAGTGAAAAAAAAGGATTAAGGACATTTGATGTTTTATATTCTCCTTAAAACAAACAAAAATATTGAGTTTTGTGTGTCACCTCTGCTTTTCCAAACATATCCGTGACTGCAGTTTCTTGAGAGGGAGTGAGCAGATTTAACACCTAACTGCTGCCTAAAGGTGGGGGGTTGGCTCTGTGTCCTCCATCACATTTTCTTCCATATCCCTTCTTTGATTCCAAGTAGCTAACTCAGAAAAAAACCTGGAGAATTTTGATCAGGTTTAGCAAACTGTTAAATAAATAGTTCCAGAAAGAGACTGATAAGTGGCAGAGCCAGACTTTTGTTAGTGGTGGTAAAGTGTTGTTTTTGGCTTTGTTTTTCAGGAAACTAGAGTTAGCAGTGAATTAAGGAAAACGATTACTCAGAGCTGATAAATATCTTTCAAGTATAAGCCTTGCTAGGAACAGTAGGGTAAGCAGTGGCTATAAAGGGAAATGAATCTAGGAAAAAATGAACAGGACTTATTACCCCTGTAAACCTTGTGCTTCAACATGAACAATGCACTAGTTTGGGAAAGAAATGACATGGGAGACTGCAGGGAAATCAATGCCCCAGTTTTTCATGTGTTTCCTACCTCTGTCCTTAGCTGAATGGCATTACACAGTGTCTCCCACATTTCATTGATTTGCTTAGTTCTCTTCTGGATAACATCCATCTTGCTGTGGCCTTCCTTATCCAGTTTAGATGCCAACTCGTTTAAGGAGACAACTTTGGAATGTCCCAGTGGTTTCATCTCGTTTATAAAATCATTAAACTTTTTCTCCAGCACCTGCAGAATAAATGGGGACACAAATGTAGATAAAAGACTTTCTGCCTACCTCCATGAGAGAGATGGAAGGAATGACTTTCTCTGCTCCGTATAACACAAAAGCCATCCACGGCAATCTACAGTGCAAATGGCTTGATAAATCCAAATTATCTAGAGTCAGAAAAAGACATCTGTTGTCTTGATCATTCAAAATTCTATGTCACAAAGAAAAATTAACCACACCCTGACAAGAAGAAGTTGCCCAGATCAAAAGCTAATGAACAGTGCTTGTCTACATATGCAGCAGTTCCTAGGAGTTGACACTACTAATTATACCTCTCTGCAGTGTGTGCCCAAGGAGAAACTTATCCTTGAAATCACCAGCAAGAGATATGAATATGGCAGCCGAGTGTTTTTGACTATAGTCAAATTTTTTACGTTCTGTCAAATTTATGAGTAGGGCAAGCAATGAAGTGTGCTGACCTCACCTTATACCAAGAAAAGCTAACTTTCTGATACATTTAATTTTCTGTCGGAGGATGCTTCCTCAGCTCAACTGTCAAAGCAGAGAGAAGCCAGTCTGAGCTCTTGCTGTAGAGGTAACAGCTCTGCTTAATTTTTGTCACTGTAAAATGCTTCACTGTCAGCAGCTATAAAAAAATTGCAGCAAATATATCCCTGCTTTGCCACACAATACATGCAACACCTTTTACTTTCTTTTACCTCAACATCGTCTAAGTCCTGCCCATAGTCATCGGACTCTGCTACAGAGAGTTTACTGGAAAGCCATGCATCCACCAGCTGGAATTCTCTTTCAAACTGATAGAGCTGTAATTGTTCTTGCAGGCGTTTTCTCTGGGTGTCAGACTTCTGTAGGAGAGACTGATAGTCTGCTAGGATTCCCTGGAGCTTTGAAAGTATTACTGAACTGCAAAGAATAAGAAGGAGAAGGTATGTCTTTATTTTATTTTTATTTTAAAACACTGTTTTTTCTGACTGGTTTAATTTGCAACCCCTTTAAAATACAGAATAAACCAGACAACATCATGGACTGAGTTATGCTGTGTCATTAAAGCCAGCTAGCTCAGGAAATTAAAGTATATCATACAAATGGCTGCACTTTTCCCTTCCTCCTCTCCAGATATAAAAACAAACATTCAATGAAAAACAGTGAACTGTTGACTTCCTTTCCCAAGCACAGTGGTTTTTGAATATTTGTGGTAAATTAGAACTAGATGAGAGTTCCTGGGAGTAGACAGTGGACAAAGAAGCTGATCTGCGTTAATTGGTCTGTTGTTTAAAAAAACAAAAAAAACCCCCCAAAAAACCATGAAAACATTAAAACAATCATCAAGCTTTTGGGGAGCTCAGTGTGTGTGATGACGATGATGATGGAGGGATGGATGATTCCTGAAGCCTTATTTCTGAATGAGCCATCAAACATAGTTGAACTTTTCTGTATTTGCCTTCTCTGGGCATTTCTGTTTAGACCTGGAGGAGAAATCTGTTTTCACTTTCCTACCTCTCTGGACTGTCTTTGTTTATTAAGCTGGTCCCTGTCTCCTGTGCTTTCTCAATCCGTGACCTGAAACTATCCATGTCCAGTTTGGTAGCTTCAAGTTTACGTAGTAAAACTTGTGTGGATTCTTCATTCTTCCCGTAATCAGAGGTCTCCAGAATGAAACTTCTCTCTGCCAGCCATGCCTCCACCTCCAGCAGCTGTACAAAATACAAGGATGAGCCTTAACACAGCTTGATTTAGGGCAAGACAAAGAAAACTGAAAGCAGTGGTGCACTGACACATCAGTGAAAACAGAGAGCACCTTAGGTGTCTTCCACTAATGCAATATAGCACACTGTTCCAAAAAATGTGTACCCAGAATCCAGTAATTGCAGTTACATGTTACTCACTGCGATTAGTTGGGAAGATAACTGTCATTTCTCCACTGTATCCATATTTACCAGATATGAAAAAATAACGGCAATGTGAATTCTACTTCTTTCTCAGCACTTATATTCATTCAACAATATAGGTGTCAGTTGTTTTAAGAGAAGAAAGGCGAAAATAAATCTCTCAGGAACCATCTTTACCTCATTTAGCAACAGATGGGCCTCATAGGACTGCATAAGCCTCTGTCTCCTCTCTTGAGCCTCTGCCTTCAAGGTCTCTACAGATGTCTCAAGCTCCTTCAGATGCTCTATGATCTTGCGAGAGGCTGAGTGGCCTCCCCTTACCAGTTTCTGTCCTGTACTGATCACTGCTTTGGTCAAAGCATCCCGACTGTTTATCTCATTCTCCAAGTTCTGGAAAGAGTAAAGAGTAAAATGATAGACCAAAAACTGAAGTTAGGGAATTTTTATTCCAGAAAATGTAGTCATGCAATTCCATTATAAATTTGCTTTCTATTCACAAAAGTCGATCAGAGGTACAAAGTCTGAGCGCATGCTTGGAGTGGAGGACTTTTTTTGGGGTGAAGGAGTGATCACAGAAATCAAATTTAGCCATGAGGTTTGAACTTTGATGTATGTTTACCTCAGAGTCTGGAGGGCAAAGGTTCTAATCACAAACCTCTTATTTGTAGATTCCATTGAAATATACCCAGTTCCATTCCATCATATGGCATTTCTTGAATTAAAACATATCTAGAGCAGAATGACCAATTTGTCTGCACGTTATTATTTATCACTTGCCAATGCTTTTGTAGAAGATGCATCTTTGCATAGCAACCATTGTAAACACTGTGGGTACACCAGCAGGACAAGGAGAGAAGAAAACCACCAAAGGCTTTACTTGAAATTAATTTTTGAAGACTGGTAGATTTTAAACTATAGATTAAAACTATATGCATCCCTGCATATACTCTCCCATGGGAAGGCAAGGCCCATGCTGTGATTTTTCTGTGAGCATACATGCCTGAGCACCCTGAGCACAAACAAGCCCCTCAATTTTACCCTTGTTCTGTTTAATTTCGTAGCTATGGATAAGCAGGTTCAGCGTTAGACTGCAGTGCTGTGTTAATATTGAAGAGATGCCCTCTATGAGGAGAGGAGCTGCTTTTTCAACTTAAGTGTCAAACTTGGCTGGAAAAGAGCTCTGATTATAATCTTGCCTTTCACTTCCCCCTATTGATTTCAAGATGTTGTTGAAAAGTGACACTGTATCTTCCAAGCCAAGCAGCTGTTTGAAGGCATAATATATTTGTGAGTAAATGCTGTTTTGCAAGACAGCTTTTTTTTTTTTTTTTTNTTTTTTTTTTTTTTTCTTCTTTGGGTTAATACAGTTCTCACACAATCTCTCTTGTGGTAACAAACCAAGGACTGAATTTTGCAAATCTGGCTCATTAGGACAAACAATAGAGGGTGGAACTAACAGTATATTCGATTCTTGACTTGTATGTTAATTCTGACATTTGCTTGCTTGTAAGCCAACATTAAAAAGAAGGTGCAGAGGCTGTAGCTAATAACATGTTGAGAGTTAAAAGCTTATATTTTAATCCTGTTTCCAGAAGAATAGTAAGTAAAATGTCAGACAATTTTATTATGCACTGATTTTATGGTATATATCTCCCACTCTCACAGTTAGCTGAAAAATTTTGAGACTTAGCCAATTAACAAAAAATAATCATAGCCTAAAGCCGTATCTCCTCTGTTCCTTCAGTTATTTGAAATATTTTCTCAGATTAATTCAGCTCACGCATTCTTTTCTTCTGTGAACTTAATTACTTTCTTACCGTGCCAATGAGCTCATAAATTTTAGGAGTAATTGCACACATAACATTTATACTTTTAATCAGGATGAAACAAGATTTTCATTCTTAGTGTTTCACAGTGATTGCACCAGATGCTTGGGTTTTCTCTCTCTCTGACTGTGTATATCACACACATTGACAATTTATAGGATCTCCTGTGTTTCCCAATCTTAGTGCAGGTTGCACAGATTTCCCCTAAAGGCACTTGACATGGCACTTAAATGGATGTCATATGTTAATATTAATATTAAATACCAATAGCTGTTGGAAATTCTTAGCAGGAATATTTTTTCTTCCGCCCTGTATTTGCAAAGAGACAGTGCTCCTTAATAAAGAACGATCAGGAAGGTATTTTTTGGTATTTGAGACAACAGCATTCCAGGCACTGCTTTCTCTGTTGGCCCATCCAGATCTTGTGAAATATTTCAGCAGCTGTCTTGAAAGCTACCACTGGAATGAAGGTCAGATAGCATAATAATTCCCTGTTCACTCCCTCCCATCAGAGAAGAAAAAATTTTGGGGAAAAATGTTTTCCTGGGAGCTCATCCTGACACAGCTGAACAATGAGCTTCCTTGGATGTACTTACTGAGTTTGGAAGCATTTTGTTAGGACCAAAGAACCCATGTAAATATGCACAAGTTTGTCAAGTCTATTTTGTATTGAAAAGGCCAGGGTTTGAACTCAGTTCACAGAAAAACCCGACGTGTCCACAGGAAGCCTGTGGTGTGGTACTTGCACCACTGAAATGATAAGCAGGATGGCATCCTGCATGCTGCCAAGTCATGGATATATCCTTGAAAAAGAAAAGGATAAAAGTGGTCCCTAGCATCCTGACTCCCGTTAGCCAAAGTGCAACAGATGAAGTGTGCTAGAGACAAAGGGAGTGTAGTGTTCTCTGATTCTAAAGACTGTGAATGGTTGTCACATGACACTACCTGGTGCTTTTCTTGTAGACTCTGAACAGTTGCCAGGGATTTGCCATAATCCTTGGAGGAAGCCATGGGGAGCTTCTCACGAACCCAAGCCAACTCCTCATCAACATCTCGGAAGAACTGGTACTGAAGTCTGCTTGCCTCCAGACTTCCCCGCCTCTCCTGCAGAGGATCACGTAGCCTTTTGTATCTGTAGGTTTTAAACATAATCCAGTGAGGACTACAGATTGATAAGGAATGAACGCAAAACACTAATTTCAAAATAGTGTAGAGAAGGAAAGAAAAAAGAACATTCAGGGAAGAAGAAAGCTGATAAAAGTAGAAAAAGGATGACATAGGCCAGGCACTCACACACCTCTGCACCAGTTCATCCACTTTCTCTTCTAGTTCATCAGCAAGGAAATGTTTCTCCTTCTGGAACTGTTGAGCTGTGACCACAAGCTCTTGCAGCCGGTCCCTATGGGCAGCAATGTCTTCCTCCAGCTCCTCTTGTTTCTTCAGATGACTGTCCAAAACCACCAGATCATTGTCATTATATGATGCTTTCAGGTCATTTTCCACACCCTCCAACCATTTCTCTGTGTCCTCTACATTTCGCTGAAAATGAAGACCCTGAGAACAAGCAAGAAGAAAAGATCATTTAAACCTTTAGGACAGATAATGTGATGTAAAAATCTCAGTCACTTTCAGCAAAGATTGCACACAAACATGGGGCAACTTCCCAGTGCTCAGTGAACTCCTCATATGCAAATAAAGAAGAGATTTCAGTCATGGTGAAGTCAAGAACAGATGCATTAAACATCAACAGCATTTCTTACTAGTGTTTCACAAATGCAGATCATGAACATAACATCTTCAAAAAAATACCCAAACATTTAAAGGGAGAGATCTGTTTTATAACCTCAGATTTTCTGATAGCCCAAGCAAGCATAACTCACAGTTGTGAGAATTCATGTGCCTGGAGCTGGAAGAATGAAAAACAGCTATAAGTTTTTTCTCAATGTGCTGGAGAAAAGATGCCCTTGAGACAGATGCAGAGAGATGACACATATGAGTAAACACATTTTTCCTAGGTATCTCTCTCTGGAATCTGGATCTAAACCAGCAGCAGAAAGTGAAACGGTGCCCAGCCTACAAATCCTCTTCCCTCCATAGGGATCTTCAATTATCCTGTCAATTCCATCCAGTCAGCCCACACTTAGTAGAGTCTTTGCAGTAACGGTTGCATTGTATCACTTGACACACTTCTAAATGAGACATTTAGCAAGGCAGCCGTGCTATCTCTGGAAAAGACACCAAGATCCAACTGCTGGCATCCCTGTAACCACTGGCATTACCTTGTAAGCATCCTGCAGTTTGGTCCATTTATCCTGGCAACTTGCTAGCAGTTCCTCCCATAGCTCTTCCATTTCTTGTAGTCTGGACAGAATGGCTTCTGTGGCATAGTGCCTTTCATGGATCATCTTCTCCCCTTCCTATGTCAGAAGAAACAGGCAACGTATTCTTCTTTTGCTGAACACACCAGAATATATCACTTTTGCCTTCATAATCAAAGCCTACTGGCACTCTTATGTAAAGGGCCAGCTGCAACCTTTATCTCCTGACATAACAGATGGAGGGATTGGAGAGACAGAGAAAAATCTAATAAAGACAAAAGTCTTACTGAAATGAGGGCAGAAACTGCACAGCAAGAGAAGAAAGAGGTACAGCAAGTGAAAGTTGCTCTGCCAGGTCAGTAGGTGTTATGAAGACCAACTACTAGGACTAGTCCCAACAAAGAAGGTAGGGCATCATGAAATAATGTGAAAGAGATTGTGCAAACAAGTCTTTAAAAACAGATAATTTTACCAAGGATTGTAACTCCACCCTTTAACCCCCTCTTGTTGGNTTTAATGTAGCAATCTATTGCAAAATACATCTAGTAAGCACTGTGCTGAAAATAAAATTAATAAACATGTAACAGTCTGTCCTTCCAAATTTATCATCTGATCACAGCTTCTGCCAAATATCTGACAAATCTTGTCATGCTTCCCTCATATCTCGCCTACTACTGTGTCTCTGCAAAGGAAGTACTTGAAAACTCTACTTTATCCTTTTTGTTGGATACATCTTACATGACTTGCTAAGGTTGCTCATCCAGTCAGGTAGGTTCTCTGCTGGAAAGAAACAAGGATACCTCTAAAGTGGCATTCACCCAGAGAGATGTCCCTAAAGTCAGCAGATTGAATCTTTTATTGCAGGCCACCATCTCTTTCCATTGCATGCACAGTGAATATGCATAGGAAGCTCACACTAGATAGTAAAAGAGAGAGAAAGAGTGAAGAAACAGATGGACAGAGAAAATTCTTGATGGACTAAAAGGATAAGCTTCTCAGTATACCCAGAAACAACATGGAAAATGCCAGTGAGAGGACAGTGACTCCCCCTCCCTTGTTTGAAAGTCACACTGTCTACAGAGTCTTTCATGCCAGTTGCCCACCCTTGCCCAAAACCCCGCTTCTCTCACTGATCTGATGGAGTCCAGACGATTTCTGTTGGCCATGATCTCTGCTTGGAAAGTCTGGTGCCTCTGCAGTTTGGTCTGCAGATTGCTTGGGTCCTTCCAGCTATCATCCTGGGCAATGCTATTCTTCTCGTTAATCCAGGCAGCCACCTGTAGGGAGGGAAGAACAGAAGTAAACAAAATCTTCAGTGTTTCTTCAGTTTTCTCAGCTCCAACCTGCCAGGCTCTCCTCTTACATGTATAAAACAGGGAACTGGTAAGTGGGGACTGAAATGAGTTGTCCTTCTGAGGTTCTGCTTCCCAAAGTTCCTCCTGCCCTTCATGAAGTCACCCCTATATGTTTGTTTACTAACACTCTTGCCTGGAAAGGGAGCTGTCTCCATCAGATAGCCCCCATGCAGTGAGAAAATGCATAGGCACATGTGCACATGGGGGACCATAGACAATGATCTCCCTATTTCTAACCCATTGACAGTATCTCACAAAAAAAAAGAATTGATTTTTTTCTTCTTATTATTTTTTTAATGGTGGCACATTCCCTTGTAATGCATTTCTTTCTTCTGCATTTTGCTGTTGTCCCAAGTACACTAAATCTTTTGTTTACTAGACTAGATGAGAGAGAAGAAGAAAAAAGATCCCTTCAGTCTTATCCTCATCTTTCCCAATATTATCTCATTCCAGGCTCAGTTCCTTGATTTTTCTCACGGTAAATCTGTCTGGGGATTCAGATCTATGCAGCACAGCATGTTTTAAGAAACCAGAATATTATGAATCCTGTGTAATTGTACCTCAAAAGAATTCTTCAGGAACTTCTGCAGAAGCCTTGATTCCTCTAGCAAATGTCTGCGAGCAGCAGCATTCTCCAGTAGTCTCTGTTTTCTGGGATGAAGAGAGATGTGTGAGGTAAAAGTCACAGAGTGAATTAGATAAGGATTTTCAAATTTCACCTCTAAAACACACATGTTCTAATCCTCCAGTCCCTAGGAGGGAAATGTCCATAATATGCAGATCACCTTGATCTGGGCTGTCAGAGAAGATGCCCAGGACACTATAGGAAAGATTTCCAGCTGATAGATATGTTTAAACTACCCACAAATTCTGTATATATGGTATCTGCCTCTAGAAATCACCATTATTGCCTTTCGAGGTTCAAGAGAACATAAAGTCAGCACATTCCTTATGTGGAAATCCTGCAAGTGTGATGGTGTTTGTCATGGATAAATCGAAGCTACACCATCCTTTAATATTTTTTCCCCAAATCTTGACCTGCAGCATTTTGTGTTAATGCAGATGTGAGATACTAATAAATCATATCAAATGAGACAATATTAATAAATCAGTATGTTCACTTGAATCATAAGGGACCTCCAGTCTCTTTTCATCACTTTTATGTGGCTCTTTTCATCCACCACAGCAGTGAATACAATTGCTTTTACTTCTGCACTTGTTTAAGATGAACAATATGCAAATTGCTTGTAGGAATAAAGTAATTCACATGAAAGGGCAAGATCTGATCAGAAAATTTGTGAATGCCCTAATGGATAATTTGAGTGGGGTTTAAAGACCAACCCCGTTAGAGCAGAGAAAAGGAGTTGTCTAGCAAATGACCTTTCTGGATGGTATTTAATGATAATGAAGTATTTAATGGCATGGCAGGCCTTCTGTTTGCAGCACTGTCCCTCAGACCATGCCAGAATACAGAATTACAGAGAAACTGCCTTTTTCTGAATCCTGCTCCCCCTCTGCTAATTGCATTTTGGAAGCCTCCTAATGAAATATGGCCTATTTTGGAAGATCCAAGTGCAAAGCATGAAGTTGAGCAAATGCAAACCAGCTTAGAGTTCTCTTAGATCATTTAAAGATAATGATCACAGGAGGAGGGTCTCATTGCAGAAGAGACTGGTGGCTGATGTGGGAAGGATTTGACTTCACCTCCTTAGAACAGCCTGGCATCTGTTGCTGATATTTTCTGAGTCATAATGCTTGTTCTGTGTCAGCTGCTGAGCAAATGACGCCATCTCGTCGATTTTCTCCATCTGAGCTTCCAGGGGTTTTTCAAACTGTGTGTGTTTCCTCTGCAGGCTCTCCACACTAGACACTGAGTCCTGGGGAGAATTCAACAAAGGGAAGCTGCTTTCAGTCAGGGTTTTTCCATCCAAAACACTGATAATCCAGAAGGTAAATGGCATTTACCCCACATTTGCAAAGTAGCTGTCAAAAAATTTATTGTTCTTTGGAATTGATTGGCATTAATCTGACACTTGGGACCTAAACAATGTTCCATGCAAGGTCTGAGGCCATTATCAGTGCTGGATGCTTAGCTTCTTGTGCATATTATTGTGCTGCATAGAACATGTAACTTCTCAAGAATTAACACATCAGCCCCTGATTTTAAATCAGTCTTAAGATAGATGCCGTGTTGAAAGCAAATGTGGGATGCCAAATGGAAATCAGAGTTAAGTGAACAAATATGTCACAGAAAGAGGTTAAAATTAGAGTCTCAGTTTCAACTCATGGAATTTGGAACAGCTCAGATCCAGATTTGAATTTGAGGACTGGAGTCTGACATTACAGTTAATCTGGAGAGAAACACTTCTTGTAATGTTTGTGAATCCCAGCTTAATGACTCAGAGTTGTCCTTTCAGCACCCCTCTGCACTTTAATTGTAGAACCAGTGGTGTCAAAATGTTGTTATCTCAGTAAACTTTGCTTCTCCACTACTCTAAAGGAAGCAATAAGCTCACATCAAAGGCTCAGAAAAACTACTAAATTTCTGTGTGCTTACATGAGTCATTGGATGGGAAATTACTCACAGAGTAATTTTCTGCACATTGCTGAGCTAAATATGATTAGATGAGTCCTTCTAAGTTTCATATACTGTAAAGAAGGGACTGGAAATACACTGAACTCAGATGTTTTTGTAGCCCCTGCAGAGGCAACTAATTTAGTAGCCCTACCTATAGAAGGTGTAGGGTGAGCTAAGTGTCAGAATGCATATTCAGCATCCTAAACAGCTTTTGCAACCCACGCCTCAGTCTGCTGTTTCAGTAATTGCAGCATTAATACCTGTGGTAGGTAATTTAAAGCTACCCTGGGTATGCCAGCAGCGACAGCAGTCGTGACTTGCACACTGCTGGCAAAGGTGTTTGGGTCAGATAAGACAAGCCAGGCTGAATGGGGCATTGAGCAACCTGGGCTGGTGGGAGGTGTCCCCACCCATGGCAGGGGAGTTGGAAATGGATGGCCTTTCAGCTCCCTTCCAACCCACACCCTGCTAGAGTTCTATGTTTCTGTGCAGTCTCATTTTCCTGCTATAATCAGAGCAGTTGGATTGTTTCATTACTCTTGGGTCTGAAATTCCCATCCTGTGTAGAGTACCAAGGAAAGAAATCTGATCCTAAATCACCAACAGGGCAGAGCAGTAACTTCAGAAGGAGAAAGAGCACAGGAAGATTTAGAGCACATACCCCTAAGTACATATAATCCCCTTTCCTCCAGAGTGATTGTAAGAGAGAAAATTGTAATTTCTCAGAGCACATACCCCTAAGTCCTCATTAGCTAGGAAGGCCTCTTTGCTGCTGAGCCAGCTCTCAATCTGTTCCACATAGCCATAGAATTTCTGTATAGGGAAAAAACCCAACAGTCACAAACATGACAATATGCTGAAACGCTGTAAAGCAGAAGTTAACCTGACTTCAGCACAGTATACTGAAAAAAACAAACTTTAATGGTTATTTCAAAAATAAACCTAATACATGAAAAAGCATTGAAACTTCCCATACCATAAGATTTAAGTTCTCATATATGTGATAATTTTAGATGGGATTAGTAGCCCAGGTCTTATTTAAAGTACTTGACATTCTTTATTGTAGGATCTCTGTTTAAACAGAAATTTTTGAAGTGAGATGACTGTTACAGGGAAGTATTTCTGGAAAACTGCAGCCAAAATAGTTCTTTTATTAGGAAAAAAAAGCCAGGAAAAAATACATTATTCCATCCATGTTAATTTTTTTTTTTAAAATACTTGTCTGGCTCCATGTTTTTTGGGAAGATTATAGAACTTGGAAGAGTAGTGATATTGTGTTCTAAGTATGCGTCTTTTTCCAGAAATGAGATTTTGACCAAATTTTACTAAGTTTTACAGTCTTTGAAAAACATATTAGCACACATTCCACAGAAATTTCTATGATTTGTAGAGGTAAAATCTCTCAAAGTTCTGTCACCAGTGAAGGAAGCCCTCAGCATGCCTTCCAGAATCCAGTGAAATATAGATTAAACATTGGGCATTATTAGCACATCTTTCATCCTATCATCTCATAAATTTGCTGTTTATATATAAAAAAATGTCAGTGGCATGGGCATTCTCCCTTGAAGGTCATTTTACTTACCTGTAAATCTTGTGCCTGAAACAATTTTATATATTGCTCTTTCCATGCTTGGATCAGTTCAGACCAGGCTTGCTGTAGTCTGGAGAGGGACTGTTGGATCTCGGGGGTTGCATAGTGGCCAGAATTGGCAAGTTCTTTACCATAGTCACTGAGAGCATTGAATCTTTCCACTCGGGCTTCAATCTCCTCCTAAAATACATTACTAAGGTTGATGTCAAGGATTTATGAAAAGCCAGTTATTCAGAATACAAGCCTTAAGGGGAAGAGTTTGGGCTGTAACTTTCCAGCACTAATATTTGTATGGAAAATCATTCATCTCTGAGCTATGTTCTGGAAGGGCATAGAACTGCCTAAGAGAGAATAAATGTAAACAATAAATGACTTTATTGGTCTAGGAACAACTGTTTTCCTACAAATGAAAATTGAGATTTAGTTAGAAACAGATTAGAAAATGCTGAGATATAAATGAACACAATTTCAAGCATCCATAATATCACCCCCCAGTCTTCCTACTGGGAAAAAGTGGCTCTCTTAAGAAACAGTGCCTAGAATTTTTCCTCTCCCACCAAATAAGTTGCCATCAGATTTTTACGTTAAAGACACAGTTTTACTTAATTTTGTGTTGTTAAAATGAAACACATTTAACTTTTTCACCTGGTCTGAGGAATGAATTATACATCTATACTGAATCCCGAAGGTGAAAGCATAAAAAGCAATTATGACCCCTTCAAACTGAACATGGGATTTCTAATGTAAGCAATTTCAAAATGAAAACAACTATGGACTGCAAAAATACAATGTATTAACTCATAAACTGCCTTAAACATTATGGCATGTACTATTAAATTTCTGAAATTAGAACTGCTGCTTTTAGAGATTTTTGGGGTGGCGGTGTTGCTGAACCATAGATAAAACAGCTATAAAATTGTAATTCAAATACTATTAAAATTCACATTAACATCTTATGTTCAACCCTAGTCTCTCCTAAAGACTTTGGTTTGAGCCACTAACTAGAATGGAAAAAACTCTCCTTCTTGCCTTGTCTGTAATTTTAGTTAAGTCAGTGTAAGAACATAATGCATGAATTCCTCTTTTTCTCTCTGACTGTCTCCTTAGAGCCATTTGGGCTCCTTGACTAACAGATATTAAACTTAGATCTTGCCACCATTTAAATTTGGAACACGCTACATCAGTGGTTTGTGATATTTCTAATATGACAAAGAATAATTAGCAAAACCATTGTTAAGTGATATGAGAAATCATTGTTAAAATGCGTGACTCTAAAGAAGGAGGGGATTTCAGGTACTTCACACGAAATTCTGGTTTTAAAAAATTAATCAGAATCTCTAAACTCTTTGTACTAGTAACAGGATACATAAAGCGCTGGGTATTAGCAATTATTCTGTGAACAGGATTTTTAGAAGTAAAATAATTGCAAAGAGAATGTAACACAACAGCTGAAAGATAGCTATGATTCTTGGAAAAAAGTAAAATATTGACTTTTTTCCAAATGTTAATTAAAAATGTACCTCCCTTTGGAAAAGAAACCAAAAATATTATCCAAATTAGCCCCCAAAACATTAGTAAGGTAATTATTACTGGGATATGAACTGTTTCAAAACTGAATGTGTAGCATCATTCAGTTGCAATTTACTTTGCTGTGTGAAACAAACGGCCGTTTTTATTTTCTTCTCAGGTAAATTAAGTTCATATGAAAAAATCTAGCTCGAAGCAAGGATTAACTGGCATTAACTTCTTTGGCAATATGAATAAGGAGATGAGCAGTGAGCATTATGTGAGACTGAACCTGTTTTTCACCATCGGGCTTGGACTGCAGTACAGGTCAGAGCTCATGGGGCTTCGGGGCCTTTTTTGCAAAGCCACAAGCTGCCAAAAGAGCCCATGAGACAGTTTTGTCAGGATGTAAGTGATTTCTATCCCCAGCCTGATACTGAAAACAATTTTTTTACCATGTTATTTATTGATGCATGCTGTGCACACAGAAAGATTCCCAGTATGTGCAATTGGAACCATGGGAGATACTTGCCTTTCTCTCCTGATGCTCCTCAATCATACTTTCAGCTTCATTTGCACTTTTAGGCAACCCCCCTGCTTCCATTAAAGCTCTGGTGTTTTGGGCCCAGTCTAGTATCTCCTTCATCTCCAAGTTAAATTTCTGCAACTGGTACGAGGCTGCCAGCTTCTCCTTCCTGCCACACAAGGTGCAGTTCAGCATTATCTGACATGGAAATATCTAATTGCCTCTCCCTCCCCACTTGCAGAGCAAAGTATCAAATGAAATTAATCCAAGATTTCTCTTAAAGTTCCTAAGAATCCTCATGTTAACCAAAAACACAGGAGATGCACACTGCCTTGGAGACATCATGTTTACTAATTTTTCTACATCAGTTCATTAGCAGAAGAAAGGTAAAAAAAGCCTTCATATCTGTTGCTTACAGCAGTGATTACAGATCAGGATTAAGCCTCTCATTTTAGAAAGATTTGAGGAAAAAGAAATCTTCAAGAACCATCCAAAAATAAGTCTTTCACAAAGGTTTTATGATAGATGTAATTTGATAGTCTGAAGGCATTTTAGTAACATTATCTAATGGGATAAACCACAAAATGTTGTATTAGTTTTCCCAAGGTCACATCAGTGGAACTTGCGTGTATCACTTTTTCCAATGCAGATGTCTTAGCTGCCTGTGTAAACTTTGTAAAAAATCCTTAAAAAACTTTAAAAGACCTCTGGCAAGCAGGGTTTAGACCCCAGGGAGCAGCTTTGCTTCTGCTAAGACATATTCAAACAACTCTAAGCCTTCACCTTTGTTTGGCCTGTCCCTGGAGTCGTATCCAGTTGTTTTTCATCTCCTGTTGCTTCATAGTCAGCTTGTCATTTATGGATGGATTCCTTGTGGAAAGGCGGAAAGATTCCAGTTCCAGTGGCTGGAAGAGATTTGTAGTAGAGTAAATTTAGGCCAAATACTTAAATTCATACCTGAGTTTGCCTTTCAGGAAAAATAGTTCATTTTAAGACCCCAGCTCTCACAGGCAGTTAATTAAATTACAATAACAAAATATACAAAGGGATATGTAGCATGCAAAAAATAATACACATGTATTTGTGAGCAAACCTCCATGTAAAAAAAGATCTCTGTGCATTGCTTTGCATGCACAAAGGTTAATTTACAATTTAGAAAACAGTTTTGGAGAATATGGACAAATAGACAGGAAAATGAAGTGCTAATTCCAACTTCTATTAGCAGTCTGATGAACAGTAATGAATGCTTATCAACTCAGGTTTAAAGTTGAAAACTTTCTTGAAAAATTCCATCAAGTGGATGAAAATGAAGAATTTTATTTATGCAGAGCAGAAAATATGCCAGGCTGGGTTTAATCCTTAAAAAAATGTGAAGTTATTATACTAAAAAGCCCAAACCTTGCCCGTCTCCCCCGTGCAGCCTTGCTTATGTCCTCTATAATCACCCACGTTTCACATGAGAATTAGCTAACAAAGTCTCAGTGTTGAAGGCACACATATTGTCACTATTTGTATACTACTGTGAAGAAAAAGCTTTTCATATTTTCTATAGGAAAGGGTTTAACACTGGCCAACAGTGAAAAAATGTGAGAGGTTGTAATTGGATTTCACCTATGGTGGTCCAACAAGATATATTTCTTCTTAGTAAAAATATGCAAATATAAAGGAGCTTAGACCCGTATTTAATGCTCAATTTAATTTAGTCCTAGATGATGCAAACTGACAATTTTACAAAAGTCAGAGTGAATCAGGCAGGCAATTATAACCTAGAATTTCTGTGTTTGATGTTTGTGTCAGGAAACTACATGCAGTATGGAGTTTGCATTTAAATTCTGAACAGAAATAGAGTTGTGATTTTGGTTCAGCTAGATACAGAAACTGGGGAAAGATGGAATCCATGCTTTCCAAAATGTACAGGACATTCTGATCTGGCTTGTAGGTGAGGGCCAGAGACTCAGAGTACATTAAAAATGGACTTTTCTTCTTAGATTTTGTGCCTCAGAAAGAATACTATTTGACAAGATAAAGTAGGATTAAGCAGCACGGTATTTGCATGAAAAGAAATTTATGCTGCACTTGCATTGCTGAAAATTCCTGCTGATCAATCTGAAGAGTAACAATGATTTTTGCACCATATTTTCAAGAAGAAAAGGCAAATCTTTTTCAGTATCCTTTGTACTTCCCTACTTCTTACCTCCATTTTGGACTTAATAACACTGATTTCTCTCTCCATTTCTTCATGTCTTCGAATCAGGTTTTCCACACTTTCCACATCTTTTCCATAATCCAGTGCTTGTATCAATACACTCTAGAGAGGGCAGTGGGATGTGCAAACGGTGAAGATGAAACCAAACAAAAGAATCTGTATCTTAATTATTTCAAAGAGCCTCCTCCTTCACCTCTTTGCATTGCCATCTCAATGTTCTTATTGTCCTCTTAAATATCAGTAGAGCACATTGTCTGCTCTCCTTACAGAGATGAAACAATAATCCACAACTCTTTGAACAGTCATAATCCTGCTTAAGGTGCCTCTGGCCATTCTGATGTAAAACAAAGACAGGCATGCCTCCCTGCATTTCTCAATCTTTCTTTTCTTCTTTTTTTTTGGCACAGAAATTCAGGTGTGTGTCATGAAAATATAAAAAATAAAATTTACCTTTGGGATTCTAAGAAATTAAATCCCATTAAATGAAGAAATACATTTTAAAAGTTGTTATAAAAATTTCAAGTCAAAAGTCTTGTAACCTTAAGTAGTACCATTTGCCTACAGAATTATTAAGTAAATATAATTACTTGCATTGATGAAATAATTAGCTTCTATATAGCCTTTTTTTCGGTTAATATCAAAATTATAATTCAGGATCGGCATTTTTACCTCCATTTTCTGAATGAATAAGATTGATAGAGCATTTTTCCATTTCAATTAATCAAGATTGGAAAACTTACCTTCTCAGTAATTCTTTCTGTGATGTCATCTATTTCTCTGATTAAGGCGTGAATCTCTAGGGCTCCCTCTAACTTCTTCCTGTATGCATTCAGGTTACCATGAAAACTGTTCCACCTTTAATTGGAAATAATATTTTAGAGATGTGTTTCAGAGGTAAGGATTTCCACAACTGAGTTTCATGATGCTCACATTTAAACAAAACCACAGGTTTTCTGAACTACCTCATGTATTGATCCCCCGGTTTTCCATAATAGGGAGCTCATCACAGGGATAAAGCATTAGCCTGAGAAGACTATCTGGCTGGATTCATTCCATGTCTTTAGGATGGCATGGGAGTTAAAAGCTAAAAAGTACTGATCCAGTTTCCTCAAACTCTCAATAATTGCACAATGGATATCTTCATGATTTTGTTTCTTAGATAGGGGCTGTAAACAGCAAAAGCACATGGCAATTCACCAGGACAACTGTGTGAATAGATGGAAGTGCCTAAGCTTTATGAATATTGTGTGCCAAGTGATGTGAAACAGAGAATTTGACTCCAAGGATAGAAACATGACTTTGGCACTTCTGGATTAAAAATCCTTCTAAAGTACCTGCTCTGGGAGTCTGGAAAGACAACTCCAGTGTCTGATATTTGGTAGTGGTGATATTAACGAAGAAAACAAATGCTCCAATTCCTTCATTTATCTCAGATGAAGACACCTAATTTTCCCTTCCTGTTTTTGCTTTACACGGAACATTTGAAAGCAAACTCACTTCTCATTGAGCTGCTTTCGGCGCTCATAGATTGTCCTTGTTTCTTCCCTGTTCTGTCTCTCCAGTTTCATGGCCAGGGCATTGATAGTCCTGATGTGAGCATCGTCCACTGTTGACTCCTGCAAAGTGAGAAAGGGAACAAAGGTACACATTCAAATTGCTTGTGACTGAATTTTCCACTGAGATGTGAAAATCAACACAAGCATCAACAAGAAAGGGTTTTACCTCACTAACATTTCTGACATATGGAGTTTGCTCTACTACAAATGCTGGTGTTACCATGTGCCTGATAAGAAGACAGTAAAGGCAAGAAAGAAAATTAATGGCTCTAGATGTAACAATGATCTTGGTCTAGGTGAGGGCCCTCAGACACTCATTTCTAAGCCAGATATTCCAGCAGGGGTTTATTTGGTGAAGAAACACAGATGCCATTGCTGGTTCCATAGGTGGCTGCTGTGGAACAGCTGATGTGTGGCAGGTTGTTCATCTGTCAGACAGGTAGTGAGTCATGGGCTCCTGGGCCTACTGGCTGTTCTGTCTAGGTGGGCTTCTGTCCCCAAGTGCCTTCTGTACTGTAGACACAGGCTCAAAATCCAGACAGCCTTGGGAATCCCAGACAACTTTTACCACTGTGTTTTTTTCTAAGGCTAAGTCTTCTAGACTTGCTTCCCATGCACATACCATAGAATGGATAATATTTGCATGTTGCCCATATAATCTGGAGTACAGTGGGATAATTTTTCTTTTGGAGCACTACAGATGGCCAACACTGAACACTGCTCCGAGATTCAAAAACATTCTTTATTTTTCTGGGACAAATAAATCACAAGTTTAGCAGGGACACAATCACTGGTGTAAAGAAGCACAGCTGCAAGATGCCAGCACACTGTTAAAGTAAGTATTCACTCCATTGTGTGTTTTGTTTATGTTGAATCCATACCAATATTTGTGCTTCCATATGTGCTTTCCTATTATACACAGCCATAAAGTAAACAAGAGAAACCAGCAGACAGTCAGATATTCTTCAGAAACCCTGCAGCCTCCTCTCCTGGGAGATAACAGCAGCACAGTGAATAGAAAGTCTGGCAGCCATCAATGCAGGATGATTATTCCCTATCCTGATCTCAGATTTTTCTAGTGGCAAAACCCAGGCTGGATGGATGCACACACTGTGCCAGAAGCAGCCTCCTTCTGTTTGTATTGCCTTAGGAAGCACTGCATAACTGAGCATCGGCTATCAGGGCATAACTGCATGACTGTCTCAGCTTTTTATTTGCAGGACTCATGTTCAGAGTGTTACAGGAGCAGTGGCTACAAGCAGATAGCGTCTAAGGCCAAGAGTTTCAAGAGCGGCACATAAGATCTACCTTAGTTTATGGATAAACATTCCTATTCAGAGGTTTATGCTGACTGGAACACTGGGTTGTTTCTGCCCTGTTAATCATCCTTCTTTTGGCTGGTACAAGTCGTAGAAGAGCCCTTGCTCAAGCCCTTGTCTCATGGTCAGCTGGTGAGTATAATGAATGTCTCTTCAATTTACTAATTCCCTGGCGCTGAAGCCAAATAATTTGGCTCTCTATCCAAATCCAGCGTGAATGCGCTGTCACGAAATTCTGCTGGGCTCTGGAATAGGGAGCTCAGGGCTTTCTCCCTGGTGTCAGGCATATCTACACTGCTACTTTGCATCAAAGAGGATTGCCTCCTTCTGCTACTAGGCAATCAGAGTAGAAGATGGGAGCTGCCATAGCGAGAATCAACAAGAAGATAAGAGGCAAACAAAGGATAAAGAAGATTAGGAGATTATATTAGAGTAAACCTCACCCACAAACTCCTAACACAGCTCTTTCCAGACCTTTCCCACAATTTCCAGACTAGCAAATCAGCACAGTACTCTTTCCTGTGTGACACACAGATCTTAGTTCTCATCTGTAGCAGTTCACACAAACAGAGAGAACAAGAGGTCGCTGCAAATGCATCCCCTCAATACATGGCCTCACAGCCCTCATGGTGGGAGCTGAACATATGACAGGGAGGCCCCTGCTCCCCAGGCTTGGTGCCTAAGTTGGCACGTCTCACTGGGGGCAGGAGAGGCAGCTGGCATGACTCAGCATCATGAAAGAGGGACAGAGATCTCAGTACTGAAAAGTGAAGAGTGCAGCTGTCCCGTCACATGGCTGTTATCCAAAGCGTAAACCATTGCTCTGTTTTACTAAATGTCTGGTTATTAATGTTATGATTCATGAGTAACCATGTGTGCTGTGTAAACAGAGGCCCCCATATTTATATGCTTAATTTGGATGAAAGAGTATGAGAATGAGACCATTCCTCAGGAGGGGGAAAACGGAGGAACAAAGGATAGAAATAGAGAAAACAGTATATTTTTTTTACAGGCTTGTTCATGGCAGGTCCAGACCGGTTCTCAGATTCAAACAAGCATGGCTGAAACAAACATTTTTAAACCACTTTTGGTTGGAAATCACTGCGACTTTGCAGACTGCATGAACCAAACAAAATCTGCTCAAATTCTGTCTCAAACAGTGAGTTTTCCAGTCATCTGGTGCAGTCTGAAATGTCAGGTTGTGTCATGAGTGGCTGACAGCTCTGCCTAGACATCTTCAAAGCAGAAGGCATAATAAGAGAAAATTCTGCCTTTTTAAATGGCTTTTGAGGTAGTGATGCTTCCTACCACTTTGGTCTTACACCTCCTCAGAGCACTGGAACCGAATTTGCTAACTGGACTGAAAAGTCACCTGTTGCTTCCAGCCATGCATGACACAGGCATGAAAAACACCTCTTACCCCTGATGTTGCTCCACGGAACTCATTCAGCTTTTTCTTGAGCTGTAGGCAATGTTCATAGTCATTTCCCACATCACCTACATTAATCATGACCTCCTGGGGAAATAAGAAGCAAACAGACAAATATTTAGGTGAAGAGTACAAGAACACAGCAACTCCCAGTGTTTATCCTGATGCAGTAAGTTCTGTGATGTGTCTATAAATCACCAACCTACAGCTTCTGAAATAGTCTCTTCTGATCTTTAGACAATTATGAGACTTGGTCCCAACTCCCATTTTGATCTATTACTGGCTATGGAAGCAACCTCTGATTGAAAGTGATTCTTTCTTCACTCCTCCAAAGAGAAATTTTCAGATTTGATATACAATGTGAGTGAGGGCCAGCTGCCAAATGCTTCAGGTCTCTTCCATTCTAATCTGCTTTCATTTCTCTGTCTCACTAGAGACACATGAGTTGGCTACAAATAATCACAAATTCTTCATGTGCACAGTTTACATGAGAAGATGTGCTAATACTGCCCAATTGACTCTGGTATGGACAGACTCCATAGAATTGGTTCAGTCATTCCTTTCATACTGTTTGTAGAACATGTCTTGATTCTTCCAGACAAAAATCACTGGGCAAATATCCTGGAAGATGACACATTTATCAGAATGCCATTGCTAAACAGCAAGTCTTTAGCGTGCTGCTTGGGTTAAATACTAAAATCCACTTGCCTTCTCCCTGATCCAGGCTTCCACCTGGTCCACCTTCTGGAGAAATTCTAGGAAGTCCCGACTGTCCTCCAGCATCTTTCCACGAGCAGCAACAGCTCTCTTCAACTTCTCCCAGTGCTCCTGAAGCATGCGGACTTGGCGCCGGATCTCTCCTGATTTTGGATGGCCTTTTGACATCAGGGCTTCTCCTTTCTTCACATCCAGAAGAAGAAATTAGAAGTTAAAATTGCCCCATTTTTAATGTTGCCATGACCTTCCTAGAAGGACTCTTTCATCTTCCTAACCCTGATTGAACAATAGATAACTAATATAAATTCTTGTCACCCAAATGATAAAGCCAGCTGGAAAGCTTTCACATCTGGAGGGAATCTAGAACCATAGAACACTGGGATTTGAATATTTCCCTGCCAAGAAAGATATCCATGGAATGGGAGCACCAAGTATTACAGATGACTGTATCCTTTAGCTATATGATTCACACAGTTACAACAAGAATATTCACAAACTGGCATGAAATCCTATTTGTCTTTTGTAGGAGTAATCACGTCAGGCAAGGAAGAAGTCATTGTATATTTTTCTATTTAGTCTATAAGGAAGATGGAAGCTCCCTGAATGGAGCAAATAAAGTGTCTCCCTGTTGTAAATTAACAACATTACATTTCCATGGGAAAGCAACTGGGTTCTTGTAACACCAGTAGGATAATTGATGCAGAAGTGATTACCAAGCTACTCTTCCTTTACATTGCATCAATCTGTCTGTCTTTGGATGAGCAGTAATAATCTGCAAAAACACTAACAGAGTAAGATGGTCACCTTATTAACAGCTGTGATGATTTCTTCATTTGCTAGAATCTCTGCCTCAAAGACCTGATGTTTCTGCAGCAGCTTCATCTTGTCCTGCAGATTGCTGGGGTCTTGTATGGAAGGATCCTCCAGCTTCTGCATGCGCTCACTGATCCAATCTTCTGCCTGCAACATTGAGGGGCACTCGAGTTAGCACCACAGCTTCCTGGGGTCCTGGGGCCTTCTCCCAGGATATGTCACTATTCTGTGCAGGTGTCTGTACCTGGGTTGGATACATTGGGTGGGAGCTGACAGCTGAAGTGCATCTCCAGTTTCTGAACTTATTCTACTTTGTTAAAAGCAGATAGGAATGAAACCAATTTTGATCTGACCACAGGAGTAATGAAAAAGTCCTTGAATCACAAGGCATTAACAGATTATAGAGTCTTCTAAATTATGTAGAAAGAATCCTTGAGCCCTTGCATGGTATACATTTAAAATGAGATTATGACCACTGAGTCTGGGGGTTTAGGGCTCTGAGTTTCAGCTGGTATCTCTGCCATTGACTGTCGCTAGACAGACGCGAAAAGATTACACTCACACCGTCAGGTTGTGAGAACGAGAAAGAAAAAGTTTATTTTGGGATTAGGGTTTAAATAGGTTTTGTAGTTTGATCAGGGATTGGACTATAAGATTGACACTTCTTTGACCCCACTGGTCAACCTAGAAGTTCATCAATTTGTCTTTCCCCCAGGAAGGAATGCACAGTTTACACAACATCACTCTTTGTTTATGTTACAATGCGTGAGAAAACTCCAGTACAAAATGTAAACATCAGAAGGCTGAAAAAATCAGGGTGACAATTGACCTACCTGTAAACTGGGTAAAGACTCTTTAGAATTCAGTACCTCACCTATAAAACAGCACTAACACTTCCTCACGTCAGTGGTGTAGTGAGACCCAAATGGAAAATGCAATGCAAATAAAGATTTGCTAACGGGGCCCAAGCACTAGTCAGCTTATTTTAAAGGAAATACAACTGTGTTTGCTTTTATATTTCATAAAATTGAAAATGGTCTGGTCAGGAATATCAGATTCAGAAAAGCAGGTGATTTGTGAGAGCTAACAAAGCAAAAGTTATGTGTTTCTCTTAGGAAATAATTTTTAAGGGGATTTTAAAGTATGCAGAATAAAATGAAGAATTGGATAGCAAGTTTTCCACAATTTTCTTTAAGTTCTGCTGAACTTTAGCCCTTAGCACGGAAGAAAATATTTTCTATCCATCAAAACACTGGGAATTGAACACTTCACATAATGTTGTAACTGATCCTGTTGTCCTCAGAGCACTGAAGTAATGTAATGTTTTGACAACACAAGAGCTGCAAATTGAAGGGCAGCTTTATTAGTTTCAAAATATCTTGGCTGTCCTTGTGGAGTTGTGCACTACGTGCACACAAGATATGTCAGCTGGAGGGTTTTCTCTGTTAATTAATGATTTGAAATATTTCAGCTGCTGAGATTCTATAAACAGAATTAGCTTTCACTAGCAGTGTGCTCTTCCGAAAATGTTTCCCTCCAAAGCACAGTTAGAGACTCAAACAGGCCACGTCAAACTTGCCCAGGGCTACACATTGTCATGTGCTGCTTTAATTTCCAACACCCTCCTCGATGGCCTTCTCCCATTCCCAGCCACACATTTGTGCTTCAGTGTCACTTAAGTAACTCTTCATTTGAATGGGAGGCTCATCCATAACAGTTGGAATGAGAAATGAACCAATCCCCAGGATAAAGTGACTTTAAGGTCGATTTCTCTCCTACTTTTTAATTAGAAGCAGTGGCTTTAATGATAGACTGAACATCTGCATTCTTAGTGTCTTGGTTTATTTTAAGGCTTGTTTAAGACAGTTCTGGAGAGTGAGGGATCCTTCTCCTGGCCTCATGCCCACATTCAGACGTGAAGGAAAGCTGATCTGTTTTCCCAAGATCTTTCTATAGAAAGACTTAACAGTTGTCTGGACAGCCATTTTCACTTCATTGAAGACAACAGAAAAACTAGTGTTATCCACAGTATAGGCACAATATCAGACTTATTTCTATGGCAGTCATAAAAAATGTGGGCACTACCAATTTAGAAACTTACTCTTTCAAAATATCAGTTACTGTAATCTCACAAGTACAAACTGTAAATTACACTGACTTTTTTAATGACAGAAGTATGCAAAGCATATTAAGGGATGTGCCTGCTCCAAACATCAAGAGATAACAACGGATTGCATAACCAAATAATACAAGTTAATATTTGGGTGTATAAATGATTCTCTCTCTCATTCCCCCGAGATAAAGTTGTGGTTTTTTATTCTTATGTACAGGGTGAAAGGGAAAGCAAATATTACTAATACCATGAGCAAGTTTCAGAGTCAGCATTAAAATTCAGAGTCAGCTTTAGAAGTCAAAACTTTTAACTTTATAATATTCCTTCTGCTATAACTTAAATACACATATTTCTAAGTAACAGCTTTCTCATTTGTCTTCCAGATTAACACTGAGCTACAGACTTTTTGGTAATAGGATGGCATGTAAGTCTGTGTCCCTTATTTGCGTGAGACAAAAGCATCATATTTCTACTGTAGAAGGGTGAGTTTTATTTTGCAAACTGCATGTGTTCACTGGAGCTGATTATTGTGGGTCATTGTACTAGTGTGGGTAGTTCTCTATGTAATTGCCTCTAGAGAATAGCAGGAAGAATTTTAATGATGACAGTGATCACTAATTTCTGCTGGCACAAAAAATTCTATTTGATCAGTAGAAATTCCTTAACATCTTTGCAGGACAGAGAGTTTTCAGGGGAGTGGGACCTGAGCTATGGGTCTTGTTCTCGTAACAAGTAAGAATATGCAATGACCACATTGATTTCACAGCCAAACTCAAAATTCATCTCCAGATTTACCATTCCTGTGGGGACCATTCTCATACATGGACTTGTACACGCCCAGAATATAATCAAAATAAAATAAAACATTCCATTCTATCCAACAAAGAGAAAGAAAGATATTACTGTAAGATTTTTGGGTTTTGATTCCTTGGTGACATTCACATTCTACAGCAGTAGGCAACGATTCTACGTTGGTGAGGTAAATGAGCACGTAACCTGAGAGCAAAAACCCCCCAAAGAACTCTTGGCTGAATTTATGTGGGGAAAGTGGATGAGAATAGGGAAATGTTCTTCACTGTGCAGGGCCAAATCCTGTGCTCTAAGTGTGTGATTCCAGACTGAAGGGGGACCCCAGCCCAAGCACTGATTTGAAATTACTGAGAGATGGAAAGAAATGCCTAAGTATTCCTATCTAATGGGTTGATTGTATTTCTAGAAGGGCATTGACAATTGCTCTACCAAGAGGGTTTTGGGAAAGTGCTTTTTTGAAATTATAACCCCTGTCCATGCACCATCCAGTCCATCCACTCCCCTCTGCTAGTCCAAAAGGTGAATAGGCCATTACCAGTGAATTTTCACTACTTTTCTATAATGGGATAGTAAAAGTATAACCAAATAATACAACTTAATATTTGCGTGCATAAATAATTTCTGATAAATTTTATTAAAAGAAAAAGGAAGAGGGAAAAAAAGGAAAAAAAGGAAAAAAA
>VZDJ01007753.1:15639065-15775189 GCA_008694505.1 Cyanoderma ruficeps
AAAGGAAAAAAAGGAAAAAAGGAGAAAAGGAGAAGAGGAAAAAAGGAAAAAAGGAAAAAAGGAAAAGTATAGCTCTGGTTTTATAAACCATTGAGGACATCCCATTGGACACAGCAGCAGAAGGGGTGGATACCAGACCAGCAAGAGTGCTTGAAAATGTGGCCCTGGGTCAGTGTGCTCTTGTTTATGCCAGCACAGTTCTCGGTAACACATGCTGTGCTGCCCTTTGAAAGCCTGACCTAGTTTGTCTTTCCAGCAGTAGTGACAGAGCAGAGCTACTCAGTTACAGGACTAAGGCTAGAAGAGGAGGCAAACACAGACCAGCATGTTCTGCAGAGGCCAGTCTACAGTAGCTCAAGGCCTTCAATGAACACCCACTAATAAAGCTTGGTGCCCAGGCCATAATGCTTTCCACTTTGTGTTCATCCTAGTTTGAAATACATTTTCTTTCCCACAAAAGGAAAAATATGTATTAGCTTGCAGTTTTCCTTTCAAGTGTTCTACTTTAGCAGAGCTTTTGATGAGTGAAGTGGCTTTTTGATGAATGAATGCCACAACAACAGTATAGTAATAGGAATGGCATTGAAGCATCCTTTTGCATGAATGTGGCAGGAGCTGCCACACCAGAGGAGATCGTCATCCACCTAAAAATGCCTGACAAGAGTGAGCACTTCATCCAACAGAGGTAGGCAATTCCTCTGCTTTACATCCTCATCCCAGCCTAAAACCCTCTTACCTCTTCCAAGTTTTGGTAGAAAAGTGCCAGAAGAAGGGCAGTCTGCAGCTTCTCTCTCCTGCTCAGGGATAGATCCTTGATCTGATGCCTCCTCTCACGAATGACATCCAGTTTGTGCTGAATCTTTTGCCTTTCCAGTTGGTCACACTTTTCCAACCCGCTTGCCTGTTCTTGAAGAGACATCATCTGAGGAGGAAACAGGTCTGAAACTACTTTTATGCTTTCAAGTGGTGTGAAAGAAACAAAATCAAGATACTTTCATAGCTAAAATATTATCCTTTTTTTTTTTCTGTACTGAACCAAGAACAGCAGGATCAAGATAACCGGCATTCCCCCTCACCCTGTACTATGTTACATCTATGACATTACTGTCATTGGACTCTATGGTGCATCCTGGCTACATAAATTAATTAAAGTTGTAGCTTCAGGAGTCCCAGTGCCACTGATCATCCAGTGCAAGGAATCATAGAGCAAGCATGACATTCATGAGTGCTCAGATTTCATTGCTTTCTGGAAACCAGGTGTTGTAATGTAGCTCTGAAAATGAGCAATCAGTCTGCCAGGGAGCTGGCAAGAGTCCTGGGAGTTCATTCTGGGGAACCCAGGCACAGCCACAGATTTAAGCTTAGCCCTAGCTTGGGTGAGTTACAGCAGTGGCCACCAGCCAGGCAGATTCCTTTACACACAGGTGAGCAATTCAGTATCTATTGCAAAGGTGCAGAGAGGCTGCCCATTTGGTACAGCTGTTGTATACCAAATGCATATTTAAGTAATTTGACAACTTTTTTTAATGTCAAAAATACCTACTGTGTTTTGTAAAATTGTAAAAAACCTACTCTATTTTACTTGCTTTAAAAGTCACTATTTTTTTAATGAAAAAAGCAGAAACTTCTGACATCCATAATACAATATGTCCTGCTTTAAATATTTATTCTTGTAAGTCCCCCTGTTCTGCTTACTGGGTGGTTTTCCTATCTGTTGCAAGGACTTGGGCATGGAGTGTTTTGACAGTTGTTCTCCAATGCTCTGCCTCTTACTTCCCTAAGCTTCCCCATTTTATCTTTTGCTCAAGCATATCAGACATTTAACACCTGTTACCAATTCAAAAATACCATATTAAAAAAAGTATATATATAATTTTAGCTCATAGAATTCTAGCTGGTAGAATATTTGTTGTTTATTTTTTTACCTTCTCATCCTGTGATGCCAGAAGCTTCTCAAAAGCCTCATGTTTCCTTATCAGTTGCTCTACTTCATCTACAGACCTTCCGAGGTCACTGCTTTTCAAATAAACCTATAAAAAAAGTTTATTATTTTTCTCAGTGAATTAATTATCCCATAATCTTCAGTCATAAAATGAAGAAGAGGTATTAAGTCTGCGGCTGAGAGTACACTAGAGAGGAAATGAAAAGAACAGGAGGCAACAGAAGCTAGAAACTAATTATTAGAAGTCCATGGTCTTGAGCAAGAAAGAGAAGTATTAACGGGTCTGGCCAAGGAAAGTGTCCTGTCAGTCCTTATCACAATCACTAAGTCACAAGGCAGTGAATTACAGAGCTCTAAGCCATCCTTGTAATCCCAAGCAAGATCACGGTCATGTCTGACAGATGTCCATATGATTCCTTCTTAGAAGAGTACCCAAAACAGAGACTTTGCAGCCTGCCTGAGCAACTTAAACCAGTGTTTTATTATCTCAACCATTAGCAGGATTTTTCAAACATCTAGCCTCAAAACGTATGGCTATTGCTACACCTAGTTACATACCGCCCTCATCTTCACACTCAGGAAATCACTCCTTTTGTTTGCTTCAGCCTTGTGTATGTTTGTAGACCATTTGTGCACTGGGATGTCTGTCTTCTCTTGGTTAAAACTACAGTGATCTGATCAATCATTCCGTAACAGCCTTTGTGTCTTTTTGATTCTGATTGTTCTTATTGCTCTCCTCTGTGTTTTCTCCCTTTTCCACTTATTTTGAGCCTTGCTGTAACAAGTGGCAATAAGCAATGAGGCAGCCAGAGTGAAGGTTGTGAAGTCAGCAGAATGCCTTTCAAACTGCAATCTTCAGCACCTGCCTGTATATAGTGCTTGTCTTTTATACAACACCATGAACTCAAGTTCACCTCAAGTTCACTATGAGCTTCCAGAAACTTTTCAGAAGAACTGATGTCAGACCAGCTTGTCCCCATCTTGTACTTATGCAGCTGACTGCTCCTGAAAAGATGTTATAGCTTTCACCTGTACCAAGTGCATTACATCTGTCATTTTTTCAGGCCATCATTCCAACTTACTGCACCGATTTTATTTACTGCCTGTTCTGCCAATCTCTAATGCAGAAAGACTTTAGTTCAAAATAACAAACGCTGTTTTAAGGAATCTGACCTCTGCACCTTCTAACACTGTGCAAGTGTGCACATTTTCCAACTAATTCACACATGTCTCAAAAGCATTGCAGTGTTCCCTTACTCTGTTCTGGTGTTAAGAAAAATGCCCAATTATTGTCCAATATATTCTGTTATACTTGGTTTTGCCAAATGCAAAAGAATAAAGAATATAATTATCTATTATCAAGAAAAACCTATGCTTTTCTGCAGATTGACAGGAATTTATTCCTTTTCATTGGATGTAATTGCCCACAGACAATAGCAGGATAAAATCCCCAGTTACAGGCTCTGATGGGACATGAGCAAAGCCTACCCATGGATAAGGTTCACACTGAAGTGCGTATGGCTGGACAGACTTTGGGAAATCAGACTGCTGTGAGGGATTGCATTTATCAGCAGTGTGTAATGTGTAATCCATTTTGCAAGCTCATGAAATCACAAGTCTTTGGACAAGGATGAGAAATTCCAACCAGCAACTTTGCCTGGGTAAAGTGCAATTAACAGAGATGGTAGAAGAATTTGAAATCAATTATATAGTGTGAAAGAATTAAGAGGCAGGAAAGAAACAGAACAGAATCAGTGAAACAGCACAACTGCTAAAAATTTTGGAAAAGGGTAGTCTTTTGCAAAAGTAAAGGACATGGGTAAATCTGCTCCTTTAAGCCATAGATGTGCACAGGAAAAAAATATCTAGAGAGATCAATCTTGCTTTGCAAAACATCACAGTCCTGGAGCAGTCTTACAGGGTGTTTTTTTATAAGAGGGAAAATATATTCTTTGACAGCTACTTTAGAAAACCAACCATAACGTTCATTCTCTGGATGACTGCTTAACCCCATAGGGCATCTTCTGCAGGAGAGGGTCCCCAAGTTTGAATACATGTGCAGGGTAATCCACACCTATTTGCCAGGGTCTGACTGCACTTACTGGCCCTGGATGGACTCCTGCTCCCATCTGGGAATCTCTCTGAGGCTCAGCCCTGGATTTCAGTCCCTCCTGAGCTGCACTGAGGTGCACTGATCCTGCCCTGATGGCCTTGGGCCGACCCCATACTTCAGTCACTACCTTGCTTTGATGCTTGACCTTCAGCTGCTTGATGGAGTTTTTTACTGCTGCCACCACTCAGCCGTCCTTGGTGGCTGTGGATAAGAGGACTGACAGCCAGACTTGGCCTGATGTTCTGGCCCATTTTTGGGCTGTGAATATTTTGCATATACAGAAAAATTCACAGATAAATATCATGACCAGGCCAGATTTTCAAACTGCTCTGTGCTAATCCATTCCCATCACAGTAATCACAGTCAAGAAGAGAGAAAGGCCACTGTACAACAGGTCTAAGTTTATAGTAAGTCTGGCCCATAATTCACCAGAATGTCTAAAGAAACACATTAATGCCTCTGCTATGCCTCTGTGTGTTACACACAACCCCCACCAGAAGGTGGACAGTCTGTCATTCAAACTTTAATCCTTTGATCTAGCTTACTCATCAAATGCATGAAATGATGAGAGAGATCCTTTTTAGAGGATTATTGGATTTAGTTTGCTCTTTTGAAGAACAATGTGTAGGCTCCAGGTCTATCTACTGCAATGCTTCATTAAACCACTTTTAATTACCATCTGTATTTACACCACTGCTACTAACACAGACATAGAGCCACATGCTACATCTCTATTTTGGTATTTTAAACACTGCTTTAAAAATTCTGTAGCTTTCTGATATATTTTGTGGGTTATCTACCATTTCTGGTCAAAAAAATTTACCTCCAGGACTTCAATTTAGTAACTGGCAGGACTGAAACTGATACCTGAAGAAAGGGTCAGCTATTAGTTTTCCTGCTCGTGCATCTCTGATGGAAGAAAAAGGCAAAGGACATCTACTGGTAAAGATGTTTATTTCCCTCAGAGAAAGAGAACAGAGACATCTGAGAGCAGGGGTGTGGGGTGGTGACTCATAAGCAGCTGCCACTGGAGAGCTCAATGCCTAGCTCCCACAGAAATCCACTGAGCACAAATGACACTGGGCATTGAAAGCTCAGTTCTTTCGGATGTTACAGCAGTGGGAAAAAGTTCTCCTGACTGCTGAAAGCTTTGGACTAAGTCCTCCAAGTAGAAGTCCGTGCAAGTGCTCTTGGCAACCAAAGTTTTGACACTGAGTAGGAAAACTGGTGCTCAGAAAGAAAATTTCTGCAAAAGGGAAATGGCTGCACACATTGCAGGGGAGGCAGTGGCAATGTGCTCAGAGGAGAACAGCCTCTGTAGCACCAACAGTGCTGCTGCTTGGAGAGCTGCTGAGGTAAACGTTTTCCATTTGTGTTTTACACAGAAATCTTATGACAGCCATTGCTCTAATCAGAACCACAATGTTTTGTTCATTTAAGCATTTGTTATACCAGTCTGAAAGTAGAATAAAAATTGGCTCCCATGCCACAACGCTGGCCTGTTGCCAATTCCCTCACTTTTTGGCACACTTTTAGACAGGCCTCCTAACTCCTGCTCTGAATGAGACACATTGATTTCAAATACACTGCACAGCTCTCCTCTGGTAACCTACCGGGGTCTCCCACAGAGTACATCAGGTATAAACTTTCTTTCAAGATTGTTTCTATTAGGAATCATGGCCCATCATTGGGAATTTAATATTCAGCCACAAAAAGCATGAAAGACTTGGCCACTCACTATAAAACAGATTCCTTTTCAAGTGAAGGCTTCCAAAGAAAGATGCTTAAAATCACAAGATGGTTTTTGAGATTTCTGAGATTTTCTGGAATAAGTTTTCAGGTTATTAACAATGCAAAGCACAGAAACAGAGTTTTAACCCTACTGAACTGGAGTTTTTCCTTATTTCTGAGTTAATTGCATAGTTGCTGCCAGAAAGCAGGAACCTCTTTCATACAAGTTAATGCAGAATTAAAAGCAAAGTCCAATTTTAAATAAACCAATACTATTGACATAGTTATGAGACAGCATCTGCCAGCCCTAGCTTTTGGAGAAGTACTGAATGAAACATTTCAGTCATTATCAGAACTATGTTCTCTTGGTGCCACAACTTCACATTTACATGCACTGGAAAATGACACAGCCCCAAAAGAAATTTGTACTCCAAGAAGAGCAGTTTTTATTTCTCTAGAATAAAATATATTTTAGGTATTTGTGCAAATCCACCTCCTTCATCTGCTTTTGCTCTTCACAGTAAAACAAGCTTGACAGATTTTGCCCCTCACTGCCTGCCATGGGCTTGCTGCTGAGATTGCAGGAATGCCACAGAAAATCTTTCTGTTCTAATCATGTACTAAAAGTCCGAATCATTACCAGCTTTAAAAACCTTGACTTAAAGCATATAAGCAAGTCCAAACTATCTGCCGAGACAGAGAAGAATAAGGTTTGATTTGACTTAATTCTGATAAAAGTAAATACTAGAAAAAATAATGAAAATAATCTGATATTTGCTTTAGCAAAGTAAGTAAAAGGTCTTGATACCATGACTATATAAGGTTCACAAAAATGTTTTACTATGCTTCATTTCAGTAAAAGTTATAAGAAGGTATCATACTGTAACTACAAGAGGAATAAAACACAACTAAAGTTGTTTATAAAAAGAATATATACATTTTTTTCTATCATACAGACATCTCTGTATTATTGGCATCTGTCCTCACCATCTACAAAACTGTTGAATGTATTTAAAATTTCCTTCCCTCCCCCCACTGCATGTTGTTTCCTTGGCATAAGAATATAGTTACCTGATATTGGAAATATATATGGGAAAAAACACAGAGATAAAACTGGTGTTTTTCTGATAACTGCCACAGTTGGTTGCTCACACCTATTTCCTCCTTCCTCAAAATTCGCAGTATTAATCCTTATCATGTAAGTATTAGATGTTAGACCAGAATCTTACACCCATACAACATCATCATTTAAATATTTACTCATGAAGCATTTGTCTGAAAGCAGACTAAATTCCTCTGAAACTCCCCATAGTTTCACTGCTAGAAACTTTGCTGAGATATCCAAATTTGGTGTGCTGTGGACATTAAATTCCCCTTGTTTCCCTCAGGAAAGGGCAGTACCTCTCCTTTTCTAAGAGGGGAAAAAAGTGATTTCTTCCTACATACTTGAATACTTTAGCTTTTGAAAGCAAGCCTTACTTTTAAAGCTACAAACCCAGGAATTAACCATTAGAAATACATCATAATCTGACAAGTAAGGAAATGAAAACATTGAAACAGAAAAGAACTAAGGAAAACTACACTGAGGATTTTTTCCAGCTGCCAGACCGACTAGAGAATCACAGAATTGACTACGTTGGAAAAGACCTTTGAGATCATCAAGTCCAACCTAGGCGAGAAGAAAACCAGCTCTCAGCTCTGAAGTCTTGAATCTTCAAAGTGCTGAGCACTATGACCCAGTCATGCAAAGTCTGTAAGCAGCTGCAGGCTGTGCTAACATCAGCACTCTAACTGTTAAAATTAAGCTCTTGTTAAGCGCTCGATTAGAGTCCAGAGTCCTTATCCTCACTGGGCATGGGTCATGCTGTAGCTGCAGCCTTAGTGACAGCAGAACACGAGCAGCTTTCTCAGTGTCTTGCAGGTCATCTCTGGGAGTTGAAACATCACAGGATGCACACAAAAAGAAATCCATATGGTTTGGTTGAACACAACCTGGATCTCCTGTTTGCAATTGTTCCTAGAATGGAATGCAAATCTTCACCACTCTCCTCCCAGATCCAAAGGATGCAATGTTGACAGCAATAGATGGACACCCTGGATGCTCTGTGTCCCTGTGAGTTGAAGCTGTCCTGTGAGCTGGTATGTTTGTCACAAGGTTGTCAGGGCATACACTTTTTACAGTGCGTGTTTCCTGGGAAGGCCTCAAAGCAGATCTTGTCCAATTGCTAGAAAGCAATCTTGAGCAGCAAACAGGGTTCACTGATAGAGAGAGGCCAGCCCCAATCTCCATAGGGCAAAAAGGTGGACCAGCTCTATCTGAATCAAGTGTTTTGATAAAGATTGTTGGATTTGGGCTTCTTCTAAATTCTCTTACCACCTGGATAGGCATAGCAGTCCAAGGAGTGGCAAGTATCAAGGTGATTTTGGAAACCTTGTGATGAGCAGGTGTTAGACTATCACATGGAATCTTCCTAAACTCTGGCCTAGATGAGGAGCAATTCTGAAAGACAATCAACTCTGGACTTAAATCCTTGCTCATGATTTCATTTCTACTAGCTGAATTTTCTCTTGCAGTCAGGACAGCTGGGGAGAGCCATATATCTCTGGATAAAGTCTGCTGGGGAAGGCCAGGATACTTGGAGGAAGTCACATGAAATCTTGTGATTTGAAGGGCTGGCGACCCACCTGAAGGGAAACCTTGTTTTGGCTTCTGGGATCGTGTTGGAAGACCAGAGGGAGTTTCAGGCACCTTCTCTAATTGTGGCATGAGCAGACTTGAATGAGCATGACTGCTTCCATGGGAACCTGCTCGAAAAGGCTTTATCATCAAGCTGCATGTTGAAATGTAAAGCTTCACTGAAGTGTGGAGAGCTGACATTTGGACATTGCACTGGCTACTGCTTTGTTGGTGTGGCATTGAATCACAAGGTTCCAGGGATGCATGCAGATTTTTGCTGTGGAGCAGAGAAGCAGCTGGAATAGCAGACAGATCAACGTTTAGGCGTGATGTCCAGCTTGATGGAGCTTCACAGGGAAGAACATCTGAGGGCAAAGATAGAGCGAGCTTCAAGGGATCACTTTTTCCAGGGGAAATATGATGAACACTTTTTTCTCTTTTTGAATGTTGCTTGTAAGATCCAGATGTTGACTGAGTGCCAGACCTCTCATCTCCATGGTCCCAAGGATCCTTGCAAGCACCAGAACACGTGGATGTCTCATCAGAAGGACTGACACAATGAGTGGTGCTCCCAAAACCTTTCCTCTGGTTTGTGTGTGCCAGGATGACATCTAACCTTGAACAGTAAGACACACTGCTGGGTGGTGAGGTGGCATTTCCTGGAGCAAGCTCGGCAGCTGATTGACCAGTGGGAGGATGCCAAGCTGGCACTGGCATCCTTTGAAGAGGCCTGTTCTGCACAGCAGATTCAAAAGGAGGAGGTGGGGTCATTCTACAGGAAGAGAGCAGCACTTCCACAGTGGAGATGTAGGTTGCAGATGAAGGTTTGCAGCGATGGTCCCTGTATGACATTCTGAAGTTTAGTCCTAAATGATGCAAAATTCAAAGCCACAGAAGCTTGCCTTTCCCCCTGTGCTTAAAACCAAGCCCTAATCCTTTTTCCTTTGGCACTGGAAATTTCCATTCTTCCTCTGAAGCAAAGGAATGAGAGATGAATAAATATTCTCCAGAAAAAAAAACATGAACAAAAAAAATCCACATTCAAAGTAAGAAATCTCAGCTCTTCTAAAACTGCTACCACCTCTTGTCATGTCTGCAAAGCGATATGAGTGTGGGATGGGCTGGAAGATAAATTACGGAGCATACGGCTCTGCTCCCTGAGTGTTCTGACAGTGAGACTCCAGACAGAGTAGGAGGGAGCCAAAAGTGCCTGCCAGAGACAGCCTGCAAACTCGCTGTTATTTCATCTGTGAAGAAAAGAAAAGCAGCTAACCTGAGCAATGGATCTGCTGCTGTGAAAAGATCAGAACAGAGCAGAGAGTATTGGACACTGTTTCTGCTCAAAGCAAAAATTACTTTTTCCTTCTTTCCCTTTTTCGGCTGTTAATTGCCTGCATTCTGCATGACGAGATCTCAGTTTGCAGCTCTTACAAGGAAATCCTACAGAAGTTCCATTTGATGGCACAACTGAATTCATAAAAAAATTTAAAAAGATAGATATTTGCCTAATTTTCTCCACATGTGTTGTATTTTCTTCAGCACAGAACAATGGTAGATGATATTCTGCAGAAATCCTTTGAAGGCTTAAGTAACTTGGATATAATAGAAAATGCTGGCTTAAAGTCAAACCTGTCACAGTGGCACAGACAGCAAATGAAAGAGCAATTCTTAGTAGTAGTTCTTAGTTTAAAATACTCATGTGTTGCCTTCTTCCTTCCCCTGTTTCTTGCTTCTGGTCTATAGCATACGAAGTGCTGGCAAAACAGGATTGAAAAATCATAACATGCTTCCTTACACAGACATTTTGCAGACATAAGAAGTGAAATGTGTGTAACTGAGCCTTGACTCAAATGGAGAAGTCAGAAGAAACGCAAAGGGTGGAGAGATTTTTATTTGTTTGCCTGATAGGAATCTTTTTTGAATGTGTGTTTCTTTTTGTCCTTTCTGAAAGCAGCAAATGATGAAATTCCCATTGGGAAAATGGTTTGAGAGTCTTCAGCTGACACTCTGGCTGAGTTTTTTTTAAAAAACATGTTTGAAAAAACTGCTTTCCTATTATCCTGCTTGCCTGTATCACTGTGCAGTCACATTCTAACTCTATATAGTAGTAACAGAGTTCAATCCAAAAGGAATAGATTTCTCTTCCAAGAGTTCATCAACTGCAGAAAAGTGAAATCCAAGTAGCGACTAAGGAACATCACTCCACTGTCAAATTTTTTATTTTAACCTACATGGCAGAAGGTGGCAGCTGCAAAAGACAGCTTGACTGAAAAGTGTGGTCTGTGTGAAGAGCTGTTGGAAGGGGCAGCCGAGTATCCACACTTCACTGTTCCACCTTCTGGATGCTTAATATCAGTGAGGAAAACTGAGCACCAGACTCCTTGGAAGTCCATAGAGAGGATACTATGGGAAAAGGATTCTGATAACAGAACTGCATTTCATGGTCCTCAAGGTCACAATCTTCATATTTAAGTTTTGCTTTGCCTGAAGAAACTTGGGGCTTCTGATCCCACCAGGAGAATTTACCTACCCTCTGATGAACACCCACCTCTTTTGTGGCAGTCTACATTACAGCCTATGGCAATGACAATTTCATCTGAACAAAGAAGTAATATGAAGTACCATTTATCTGTAGAGAAAGTGCTGGGGCCCTACTAGAAATGCCAGGTGCATTACTCTTTCACATATGAGTAATGCAGACTTTTGTAACCAGGACTTGCAACTGAGGGGCAAAAAAATCACCTACCCACAGTAGCTTCCTACACATTTACCTCTGCATTACAGAGAGCAAAACAGATGCTGTAGTGATAGTGCCTCTGTGTTTTGGCTGGTATCAATTTGATGAAAAGAGAAAAAATACAGTGGTCAAACTCTTGTAGAATTTACATTTTCCCTGATAAGCTCCTATGCAGGAGCTTAACAATGATGTACAACTGCTTGGTAGGGAATTGAGATATATATAACGCAAAGTCATGTAATTTGCTATATAAGCAACACATAGTGGGCAAAACTATGTAGTATTTTACTCCAGAAAGCTGAACCTTGGTGAAACTCTCTGCTTCATGTCACAAACTCCAGAATGCAGGTCACACTTACCAAAACAACCAATTATAAGGAATTATGCAGACATCAATTTCCTTCAAGGAAGGAGTAGCAGAAAGTGCCAGGCCCATGTGCCACAAAGGGTTATGTATCACTCCATGGCACAACTCTGTGTCAGTTTCCAAAAGGAATTAGCGCCAGTGGCAAAGCGCTGGTGGAAAACAGAGCTCAGCACAAAACGAGAGCCATTATATTTTGCTGTCAGTGGTCTTGGAGAATTAAGAATTATTTTTTCCTTAATGAAAAATGACCCAGAGGTGCAACCTCCTCCAGCGTTGCGTCAATCCTTCAGTTTGCCAAACTGCAACCCATTGATGTGTTTTGCATGCCAAGTCCCAGCACCATTGCAGCAATCTATCAATTCATGAATTTGCAGAGTGACTGCACTCTGTTTTGTAATGGTAACTGCCAGGCCTTGAACTGGAACCTTTTAAAATAGTTACATGAATCAAAGAAAATGCAAGAAAGACAAAATATAATTCAATAATGGTGAAAAAAATCTGTTCCAAGAGCTGCAAAATGCTGATAATAAGAACATCCTTCTGTCTCCTTGCATTGATTAAATCTGCCCTCTTTTTTCATGAGAGGGCCTTTTTTACTAGTTTGTTTTTCTCAACTGCATCAAACAGAACTTAATACTCTTTACAAATTCTTTCATTGTTGTTCTACACACTCATATCAATGCCCTTGCAGAACTGACAAGTCAATACACTTCCCTGTATTAATTCACACTGCTGACATCCATTTTCCACTGGTTGCATTTTTCCAGCATAACTCCCAGCCTGAGGTGAGAATTCCAGCAACACCTACAAAGTAAACTCCCTTCAAACCCTCTTCACAGTTTATTTTCTCTTTGAATCCTACAAAATTTTCTAGTGGTTAAGCAGCTGGCATGCTGAGATCTGTTTGTAAAGTGGACTAATATTGGACTCTTGTCTCCCTCTTCTGTTGTGATGCTCATATGTTCCCTCTTATGTATATTTGCAGTGAATTATCTTTCAGGTAAGGATAATCTATTTGTTTCTGTTCCACACCTAAGCCCCATGAGAAAGGAGAGCTTCTTGCACATTGCTACAGTCTCCAAGTGATACCACAACACAAATAATACCAATAAAAGAGACTGTCTTGTCTGTACACAGGCACAAGGATTTCAAGCTGCAGTTGAACAGTAGTGTCCTTTTTAGTTTGAAAGAGTTTACATGCTTGAAGAGTTTTAACTGCTTATTTCAAGACAATAATTTGCTCACCTCCTGCGAGTTCAGGAGCATGTCAAGATGATCCCAATCTTTGTAGAACATTTGTTCTTGGTGTATTTTCTCCAGCCACTCCTTCTTCTGTTTCCATGCATCGTATACATTTTTCTTCTCTTCCAACAAAGCCTGTAGCTTCTGCTGAATCTGAACAAAATTTCCAATTAAAAACTTGTGTTGGTCTTTATATCCCATGATCTGGGTAAATTGAGAGTAGAAAGGATTAAGTGGAGTGGTGGATAATCCCTTTAAATTGCAGCGAAATTATTAAACAGAAAAAAAAAAAAAAGTAGAACAAGTTCTAGCACTACTGTTTGGGCAGAGAGACATCAGAGGTGCCTCATTTCTGTAATGGAGAAGTGCTTCTTACAGCATATACAGCAGTCCAAAACAAGAGCAAAGAAAGGTAACTGTTTCTCAAGTGTGACTTCTAGTATCAGATCCTAATTCTTCATTATCTTTAGGCATTAAGAATGCTGTTATAGCACTTCAAATTTTTCTGTGACAGATACTAAAATATAAATTATCAACACAACATATTCTTCTAGTCAATGAATTCATGCCACAAGGTTAGACTTCCTATAACTTCAACTTTCAAATATTGTATATCCACAAGCCTGCTATGAATGATTTTTTCCTACCTTTTCCTACCCGCAAAGGACTTTACAGTCAGCAGGATTTCTAGTTACCATAATCATACAGTGCAATAGTCAGCAAATTTTCAGGAAATAGCTTGATGAGATGGGAGAGTAACTTGCACAAACTCTGCATTTTTCTGAAGGCATTTGAGAGACATGTTAATGACTTATCGGGGGAGAAATTAACTGGTAGGTACTGGAAAAGAAATAAATGCTGTGAGAATCTTAGAAGATATTTCTCTTGAGTAAACTGACTTTTTGATTTAAATCCTTCATTTCCAGGGAGTATATTTTACTAGTGTAATTCTTTTCTACAGGGAATGTTTCAATCCATCTTTAAACTCTCTCGTATGTTTGAGTGTTTTCATTCTTTGGTTGACAGGATTTTGTCCAGACTGTTCTGGTGTGGGTATACCACTGTAATATGACGTGTAGCATTTGCGTGAAAATCCAGTTTGGGAAGTTGGTAGAATTGACTCCATGGCTCAGAGCATGGTGAACTTCTTGAAGAAGTCCAGCTTTGCTGCAGGGGACCTTCAGGAGATGCCTCCACACATCTGTTGCTGAGGTTAGAACTGGAACAGACGTTTTTGTGCCCAAGGCAGGTAACATACCGAGGCAAATGTAGGTCATTTGCAGGGTCAAATGAGTGTATACATTTTTGTACCTCACAGTGTGATACAATATAGAATCATAGTTACATTGGGGTCCAGTGCTGAACTCAGAGGAGTTTCAATTACCTCTTTTGATGGCATTTCCCCATCTTGCAAGAGGGCCTGTCCCAGCTGTACGACATGGTCGTACTTCTCTTCTCGTGCTTCGATCTCTGCCAGGAGCTGCTGATGCTGGGTGAGTCTCAGGCTGCTGGTAGATATGTCCCGAATAGACTCCTTGGCTCTCATTTCCCTTATTATTTCTGCTGTCCATAAGAAATAGTCCCACACCTGGAACCCAAGAAAATATGAAAATTGAGGTTAGGGCTCAAGCTTAGGTTAACAGGCAGGAAAACCACAGGCTGACTCTTCAACTTTAAGTGAATAATAGGTAATAAAATCATAGATAAATAAAATATTTCATTAGTGCTTGCAGTACTTCTATGAATTTTATAAGGGTGGATTCCAACTGCAGGAACTCCTATATACCATGTTAAATTGTTTGTAGTATCATAATCAAACTGTCATATCACATCAGCGACAGCATGATATTTATTGCCCTTTAGTCCATCTTTCTTAAAGTATTTTCTGATGTTATTCCTTCATAAAGGATAACCCAGTATCATCCTACATTTTTGTGAAAGCTTTGGCTAATACAAGTCTGTTTGAAAATTAGATTGTGCACATGTTTTAAAATGAGAGTGAGAATTTTCAAGTGAAAAACAAATGCACTCTAATAGAAGTGGGAAAAGGGTAAATCATAGGTCAGAAGAAATTGCATAAGCATATCAGGTATATAGATTCAGCTCTTGGTTTGTGGAACCAGACTGATTGGGAGGAACAAGTATGTTTGCTTTCAAAATCTGATGAACCAATAAATATATTTGCAATAACTTAAAATGTCTGAAGCGACTATGAACATGAAAATGCTAAAACAAATCCCTGAGGATTATTTTTTAGCTGTTATTGAAGAAAACTGTGCCAGTAAAAATGATTTGAGGTTCTCTGCATGTCTATTTCTCCATTTGATTCTATACCTCAACAGTCACTTACTGTCGGCATTTTATTTGAATCTGCACAAGGAGTTTTGCTCTTACGTGTCAGTTGGTAAAAACAGGACTGCAAGGGATATACAAAGGATTATATATGATGATTAAATTTTGTTATAGTTTAACTATGCTGGATTCGTTGATTCATTTTTCAGGTAGTAAATGGTCTTTCAGGTTTAGAAAACATATTTTAAAATACTACTATTTATAGTAAGTGTTGAAGAAAAATTATCTTTTATTGCAGAAAACTAAAAATTTTCCCATTTAAATGGTTGCTGGCATTTTCACTAAAGGAAACTATGTAATGGAAATAGATTCTTGGCTGCTCCATTTTACCCATATATTTTTGCTCATGTAATCAAAATCTTATAAAGACAGCCAGGAAAAAATATTCAGAAAAGCACCACAAAATTGAAACTGGCCAATTTGGGGTCCTGACGTCAGGCTTTAAAGCCAAGATGCTGCTTTTTAAAAGCCAGTGAACACAGCTACTAAATAAGTCTTTAAAAAGACTGTGGTCCTTTTAAAGGGGCCCATGGTAGTGTACGTGGGTTGGCATAATTTCCTTTTGTAGGACTAATTCATTCACACAGCTGGATGTCACTGTAGACACTGACATTGCCCTTGGCACAAATGTCTAAAACTCCCTAACTTTTTAGCTAAGCATTAGGAAAAAATCCATAAGCTTTAGGATATATAATGCAATGGAACCAGTCAAGAGCCAATAAGAGGTTACTGGACTCCCACTGCCAGCAATATAGAGTAGGCATCAGTCTGCAGGAAACTCCTAAGCAGAGCCTGACTCTGCTCATGCAGATCCTAGCACAAACTTCAGAATAAGAGCCTCGGGACATTCAGAAATACTTTGAGTCTGTGTCTGTCTTCATCTTCCTTGACTAAGTTCCATGGAAGATTTGAAGCCCTCTGCTGTGCTGTGTTGTCAGTTTGGCCCAGCTCTGCTATTTAATCACATTAAAATCTTGACGGGGTGGAAGGAGACACACTAGACGATTGCGCAGAATTCTCATTTTATGGAAATTGATTTTTTTGTTTCACTTAATCTGTGCATAATTTTTTAATGAAAATGCCCTGTGGGCTGACTGCATAAGAACAATATAATGAAAAATGTACACTAAACAGCTGTGACTAACATTAAGTTTGTGCACCTCTTGGCACAGCTCAAAGAAGAAAGGTAGAAAAGTTGCCTCTTTGCATTCAGCAGTTTGGGTGATATTCTGCAGCAAAGCTGCTGTAACCTACTCTAGAGTTTCTGAAATTCTTGCAGTTACTAGCCATGGCTGCATGACCCTGCCTTGTCCCATCTGGGCAGGAAGATAGGCGTACCTAATTGCAGAACCAGCTCTTCACTTCTTCAGGAATTATTGTCAGGAAAGGAGGTAAAAATTGAGAGGATTGGGAATACATTTTGTCATCAGCCTGACATCAAACAGACAGGGAGTTGCCTGAGGCATAGTCACTGAGAATATGGTCACATGACTTTGCCATTTTGTTTTATGATGTTTAGAGTCATGAAGATCAAAGAACACACTGGCAGAGCAAGAAATGAGCTATAGATTTGTCATTCAGATCACAGGATGCATCACACATTTCAGACAAAAATCAAACCAATGGTGTTTTACATCATTCCAGTAATAAAAATTATTGTCCTCACAGGATGGGGACAATTTAACATTTTCTTTCTGAAGTCTAAAACTAAATTTATGATATAAGCTATGAAGTAAATCAATAAAAAAGTGAACTCTGAATTACTACATTTTAATGGTCAAATCCACCAAGATCCACCTCCTGATAAAGATGCCTCCAGGCTGAAGACTTCAAGAATCTAATATATGATAGAAGAACACATTCTAAAAGTTTGCCTTGTTATTCCTATCTGCCTTAGATACTGTTAGACAGACAGTGGGCAAATGAACTTTTCACCTGCACCAGTAGAATCACACTAATTTTCCCCATCAGTGGTTCTGCACATGATAATGGAACTTGTAACAGTTAAAAAACAAGCCAAGAAAACCCTCAAAATCCCCAAACTGTCATAAACATCCCTTAACTATATAGTATTTCTTTTTATAGAATATGACAGGTAATGTGGATTTAAACATTTATAAGAGACTTAAAGTTGATTAATTGAATGTGCAGATACCTCTCATGCTAAAAAAAGAGAACCTTGTACACTCTGTTGTACAGATCACAACCCTAAGATGAACTTGCAGCAAGTTTTTTCGAGGTGAACATACTCTGGACATTCGCTGGTTCCCACTAAAAATGGAAGCAGAGTGTGAGCTACCAGAGGTATCTTGAATTGACACAATAATTACACTTGGAACAGTTCAAGAATAAAAAAATGTAAATGTATTCTTGAAATCTACATTAGCAACTCCCTTCATGATCTAAGGGGATACTCTTGCTGGTTCAGCACCTGCAGTGCTTGCAGCATTAATCTACTGAACCGCAGTGGTGTAGCTCAAGTGCCTTCATAGAGACTACTGACATTTGCAAAGTATTCCATGGCAAATCACAGCTCAGCGACCTGCTGAGGTCTTTGGAGACAAAGCTACTGTGCATTGCTGATTATGATGCTGTGCTGATACATCCATGTCACTGTTTGAGCAGCTTGAGAGGCTAGTGCAAAAATCAGTGAATTGTATGTGATATATTCCATGAGGTAAGTAAACCAAGGGTTATTGCATGCCCTGAGAGAGAGAGAACAAACTTTTGTGCGTTATAAATGGGAGATTAACACCTCTTTTCATCACTCTTACCCAGTGGAAATCGCAGTCTTTGAAAAGATGACTGCTACTCCTGCAAAGCAGTGACCCCTCTGACAGCTGACAATTATGCCTTGCACCTCTGGACAGAAGATTCTATTCTTACAGAAAGTAAAAAATCCTTATCTTATAAAAAAGATCCTTATCCTCTTAACACCTTTCTGAATATCTATGAGCTCTAAATGCTTGATTGATAAGACAGAGAGCACTCGCAGCCTTTTCCAACTTGGAAGTGCACCTCTGATTCACACCCAATGCAGGCAACCTTTCCTTTGAATAGTGAGGGACAAAGAGCAGAAGCGCTTACATGTGCCTGAAATTCATAAAGCTTGTAGGCTTGTTCCAGGAGTCTCCTGCGCTGTTCCACTTTGGACTTCAGGATCTTCCAGTTGGTCACTATTGCCTGCTGCTTTAACTTCAGGTCTTCCACCTGCTTCCTGGAGCAATGGGGCAGCACGTGGTCAGCAGAGTGGATCAGCTCCTGCAGCTGTTCACAGGGGATGAACGAAGAGGGTAAGAAGGAGAGCATCATGGAGGTCCTGCTTATATTAGAAAAGTTCTGAAAAAGGCTATCTTTTCTGTACATGAAAATACAATTCAAGCAACACTTTCTGACTTTTCTCATATTAAACAAAAACTTCTCTAGTGTCTTTTCTATGGAGTAACAGTGACATCCAGTGTTTGCTAAGGCTCATCACAACAGTGATTTTCAGAGGCAGATTTTGTTTTCCCTTTTTAGTACACCGTTTATTGTATGAATAATGAAAGTAGCATTATAATTGCTATTATAATGCAACTAATAGCCAACCATTCCTTTTTTTTCCTCATTGACCATACAGCTTAACTCTGACTACATTCTCTTCATGCATGTCTCATGCTTTTCTACCCTTAAAAGTAACGAGAAGGTGATGGGATCAACTCTAATGTTACTGCCCCAAGGCCAAAATGTTTGAGGCCACTGATAAGTCATAGTGGGATAACTTCAGTAATCTCAGTATAACTCATGCTGTGTTTTACACTGCATATACTATTGTATATACTATTACAGGTATTAAACAAAGGAGTGAAAACTCATACTAGTTTTACGGGTTTGTTGAAGCCAATAAAGTCTCCCATATACAAGACAGCTCTCTTCATGAGCTAAAACTTTAACATGTTTATATTGTGAGTCCTATCCTTTTTTTCACAGTCCATTTTGTACCAATATTAATTTTCTCTGCACATAAAACTGATCTTGGATTTTTCCTTGTAATCACTTAGAACACTTTGAAGAAGACAATAAGCATATCAGAAAGCCTGGCATAATCCTACATTTCAAACCATGATTAAAATATCCCTGTGAATCACTTCAATAGTCAGTAGTTATTACAGAATGTGCCTCATTTGAAAAGCTTTAATTACCTTCTTTGTGAGACCTTGAACATATAAAAAACCCCAGAAAACTAAGGGAAGTCTTTAGAGATTTCCAGGTTTTCTGTGAGAGACAGTAATACGTTGGTTCACGTACCAAATTATTTTTATGCTTATCTTGGAAACTTGAACTTTGGCTGCACATTGAAGACAACAAATGACTGTCATTACCTGCTGCTCATTCCCAGAGAGCTCGTGCTCCAAGGCCACATGGTTCCGGAGCTGGGTTTGTACTCCTGTCATGTCCTTAGCAACATCATCTGGAATGCTTTTGGACTTCTCCTAGAAGGAGGAAATCAGAGAAAGCTTTGGCTTTTTCCCGCTTCCAAGGAGAACTCACTACAAGACTACATTAAATAATATTGGGTGCTGTAACTCATACTGCACACCTGGGGACATTCTGAGTTACTCAACTATGTTAGCTAAAAGGAAGCCAGAAAAATCTCTCCTAGTAACTCACTTCTAAATATCTTAATGGCTAAACTACTCAAAAGGACTGTTAGAAATGAAGGTTTGTGTCTTTCCTTCATCAGACAATACAAGAAAATATCTTACAGGCTTTATATTGGGAATCAATCTTGAATACCTGCTGCAGTGACAGTCAATTCTTAAAAGTAGCATTAACAAGCAACAGGTGGCTGAGATACAGGTGGTCTTCCTGTGAACCATCTTTAGATGAAATTTTAGTTATAGATGCACAAGAAAGATGACTGTAAAGATGAGAGAAATGGAGGGACCATTACATAAATGGAAATGTAAACATTTTTTTAATTCAGCAAAGGTTCTGAAGGTTGTTATCTGACATGCATTGGAAATGCATGCAAAAAGAAAAAGCATTTCAGCTGGACAGTAGCACTGTCACTAAAATGATTAGAAATTCGTTCCAGATCAATTTAGGGAAAATTAGCAGAACACCGAAGAACTGCATTTCTGCAACAGAATCACGGGCTAGTTTGGGATACCAACAATGTGTCTTGGTAATGTGCTATAAAAGGAGATGCATGTTGTAGTTGCCTATACTACGATGGCACTGGAGCTGGTGACTTAAACAAGATCTTCTAGTACTGTGTTCCTGTGAGAACAGGCTTTCCCTGACAGGCTTCTGACCAGGGCACACAGGAAGGGGTGGATGAGATGACTGCTCTCCCTCCTGGGTGGGAAGCTATTCACAAGATGCAATGCAAGAAGGGTGTAGTGGTTGCCTGGACCAAACTCAGCATGAGGATAAACCAACAGCTGGTCTGTGAAGTGTTTCAGAACCCTTACTTGTCACTGTCTCAGCATTAACTACTTCATCATTGAAGGCAAATAAGCACCAGGTTCTGAAAATCCCAGCTGGTAAATGGTGAAATAGTCTGTTTGATTTTCTCTTCATGACACGGGAAGAAAACAGGACTAAATGGTTGAATAGGGCAGCCTCTGCCAGCACAAACAAGTAGAAAATTCATTGCATGTAACCAAACAAAGCCCTGTTGCCTTTGCAAACAGTGCAACCCCTTGGATTGCTGCCTCCTGTAAACATTTGCATTAGGGAAACCACACCTCTCATTACAGCAAGGATATGGTTTCTTTGTGAAATTCTTCAGGATGTTCAGATAAAACAGAAGGCTGAAGATTTTTTGGGGGGACTTCTCCCCCATAGTTTTCATGCTGGGACTGTTTGAAATTATTGCCAGCACTGGGCACTGGAATGACAGGAAAAGATTTTTGGCTCAGCTTTTCACATCAGGTCACACGATTGCCTGAGAGCCTTCCAGGCTAATGGTCACTGTAATCCAAACAAATGCCTTTTTCACAGGAGAGTTCTTCAGCACACATAAAACTACAACGCTGTACAAAGAACCACCATGGTAAGGGAGTATTTTCCTAGGCCTGATGACTGCAAACAACATCACTGTACGCATTGCGCTGTAAGGCTCCTTAGTTCAAGCCCTGATCTTCTCAGCTTTTCCCACAGATCAGCAACTCCAGCTGGTTTCACCAATGGTTCTCATAAGGTAACCAGTCAAGTGTCTAAGGATTACCCAAGATCTTTTTAAATGTTATGAGCAATTACAATGGCTTCTTACTGAGAATTCTTTTGAAGTCAGCAGTAAGAATGCTGAGAATCATAAGAATATTCAGTAGAAAAAGCTGAAATAAAGTTTGCATTATATGAGATTTTCCTTTTGATTTTTACCTCAATATGGGCCAGAGCATCTGTCAGATCTTGGTAACACTTGTGAATCGCCTCAGCATCTCTCAGCCGCTCACCTCGTAATCTGGTCATTTCCAACAGTTCCTCCCAAGAGTTCCTTTGAGATAAAATGGGGAAAAGAACCAGGTAAAATATTTAAACTAGGAATAAAGGAGACCAACAGTCTGAAGACAGGCTGAAAACAAAACCTGTTCTTGCTCAGTTTTTAATTCCTGCCTCTAAATTCTGTTGGAGTGATTCTTTGAATGGCAGCATGTCTCTCACCTTACTCTGTCCTTCTGTCTGCTCCAGGAACTTAAAGAAATGGTGCTATTTAAGAGTTTCCCCCCTCAACTGACTTTTCAGGTTTTATATGCAGTACTTGGAGGACTGAGTCATGGAATCATAGAATATCCTGAGTTGGAAAGACCCACAAGAAGTCCAACTCCTGGCCCTGCACAAAACACCTGAAGAATCACACCATGCATCTGATAGCTTTGTCCAAACACTTCTTGAAATCTGTCAGGGTGATGTGACTGCTTCCCTGGGGAGCCTGTTCCAGTGCTCAACCACCCTCTGGGTGAAAAACCTTTTCCTAATATCCTATCTAAACTTCCCCTGAGTCAGCTTCAGGCCAGTCCCTTGGTCCTATCACTGGTTATCACAGAGAAGAGATCTGCTCCTCCTCTTCCTCTCACAAGAAAGTTGCAGACTGCAATGAGGTTTCCCCTCAATCTTCTCCAGGCTGAACAGACCAAGTGACCTCAGCCACTCCTCATATAGCTTCCCCTTGAGGCCCTTCACCATCTTCACAAAAGAAGTGTCATTCTTTGGACAGTCTCTAATATCTTAATAACTGTCTTATATTGTGATGACCACAGCTGCCTGCAGACACACTTCTCCTTTGGGCCAGTTTGGACTGATCCCAGAACTAAGAAGCTCAGAGCATCTTAATGTTATTCTGCAGAATAGTCACAGGATTCAAACTTGAAAATAAGAAGCAATAAAAAGCATCTAAAATCTGAGCCTTTCAGCTGGTGATACTGTTTCAAAGGGCAGAGGAAGCTGACCTTGTAGAACACCTCCAAAGCAATTTACAAGAAACAAAACAGCAAGTAGATGATGCTTATTTGTAATTGAGGCTGGAAGCAATTCTGTATCAGTGAGCAAACCACACAGTTTGCAATTAGAGAATCAGGAGGACATGCCTGATCCTTTCCTAGTTTCTTGTTAATTCCTCCTCCTCCTCAATAGCAAATGGAAAGGACAAAGCATTTTAGACCTAACACAAGGCTCCTACCTTAGTTGTTTCTGCATCTGCCGTATTTCCCAGGACTCAGAATACCCTTGGTTCAGCAAGTTGTCTGCCAGCTGCTGGAAAGCCACAACTCTTTTCTCAGATGCTTCCAACTGGTGCCGGAACGTGTCATATTTGCCACAAAGTTGCTTTAAAAGGAAAAGAAGAAAAACCCTTTTGAGTGCTCTCTTTTTCCAAACATACCTGCTCATCTATCAGAACACACCCAAAAACCAGGTAATAAGCTGATAATACTTAGAGATGGAGAAACTGCAGAGAATGACTGGATTCTACCTTCAAAGACCATGAGGAGCTTCAAACTCTTAGCAAAACATGAGGTTTGTAATGCAGATGGGAGACAGAAACACTTTACTGAGGATAGAAATAAACATTCTATATAAATGAATTTCGATTATAAAATTATGTGCTTTTACTTAATGAATGCAAATTATTTTGTGTATAAAGTGTATTCAGTACTGTAAATGGATAGTGTAGTCTGTTTTCTAGAACACAAGCTATTTTGAAATAAATTATAAAAATGAACATTCTAAATGGCTAGTGATTTGTAACAGGCTGACATTAGAATGATTTCTATGCCATGTAAAGAGATATACCTAGAGAAGTCTGTATATCAGCAACCACAATTAAAAGAAAAAAAACCCAACAAAACAAACCCTAAATGGATACTATACTGAAATATCTACTTATTAAGAACAGAAAGGATTTGCTCTCTGAAGGTGTAGGCATTTTAGCATGCAGTTGTTTCAGACAGCTCAGCTCTCATGGTAACAGGATGTAATGCTGCCTGTTCTTCAATCCTTCCCATCCACTTCACCTTTTCCCTTTCCCATCTTCCAGTTATTTATACTTATTTCTTACTCTGTGTTTTAAGTTTTCAAGGACAACTGTAGTATCTGTTTTCAGTCTCACTACATATAGTTTATTTCATTTTTTTATCTGCTACTCAAAAAAACTCACCAAAACATGTTCATAGTCATCTCCATAGTCTTCAGAGCTGGCTGTTTGTTTCTGCTGAGTGATCCAGTCTTCCAGATCTTCATATTCTCGTAGAAACTCATGCAAGACAAGAGTTTCATCGAGCTTCTTCCCTCTGTTGGGGGAAGGAGACAAAGTAATATAATATAAGAGAAAGGCGATCAGTAACTTTCTTCCAACAAATCTCCAAAACTTCTCACCATTAAGACTCACTCTCTGTAACAAAGAGCTGACTATTTCTCAGATTTGGAAATTATGATCGTAGGATGACAGCTGTCAGCCAGGTCATGCTCATCTCATTAGCTGAATTTCCCAGAAGAGCACTGTGTCTATCTGAGCTCTTTCTCTGCTGTTTTTGATTTTGGTCGGGGTTTGTTGTTATTGCTTTTGGTGTGTTTTTTTCTTTCCATGGCATTTCTTTTGCTGTGTTTTTTTCTTTATTTTTTAACAGATATGTCCTGATCTGTCTTTCTAAAGATAATTGAATTGCTTGTGAAAATGAGAAGGAAATATTTCCTGAGCATCAGGAAAGCAGATGAGTAAAGAAAGTCTCTGGATGTAATTGTCATATTGCCCGTTTGGCAGAATTGCTCCAACCTCTTACACATTACCAATGGTCTAAATTATTTTATAATTCAGCCAGGCATGTTACAGGGCTTCCACAGCAAAAAAATATATCAATTTTCCATCTGCTAGCCAGTCATTGTGCAAAGATTCCAGGAAAGAAAGAATCTGGCTTCCCAGTTTGAGTCACAAATGTTCCTCACAAGAGATGCAACTTGTTAAAGAGTCCAAGGAGAATGCAGATCAGAGGTGCAAACCAGAGCACCAATAAGGCTTCACAAGACCCAGGTTAATGTTTAGAAAGAATGAAAACAAAACATTCCTTTTTCAACAGACCAAAGTGTTTTGATATTTCTAGATTATTTCTTTTTCTGAACTTTCCATTCACAGATGCTTCTACTTTTTCAACTGTAAACAAGATTTAAAATGAACGGTAAATTACCAGCATTTTCTTTAGGTTTAATTATTCCAATATTCAGATTAATTTATTTGTTTTTCTGTTTGCAGAGGCCTCTTCCTTTTCTGAGCGAAACTGTTGTGGGGGAAAAATCTAAGATGTTCAGACATTTTTTCCCTTCTGAAAACAAACTAGAAGTGCTAAAACTCTGTACAAGCCAACCGTCCTGTTGTAAATATCTTGCTGTAATAATAACTGAAAAAAGTGAAGCTAAAGGTAAATTTTTAATTCAAGAATAAACGCCCTCCTATACTAGCACAGTCATTGGGTATATGAATAAGTGTATTCGTTATTGTCTCCCTTACAATATGTAAAAATCAAGCAATTTTTATAAAAGTCAAATAAAATTAATGACAACATTAAAATTATAATTAATAACTTATTTGAAATATAATTAATATACATTCCAGTGAAGTAACTGAGCTATCCTTTATTGTTTTCACTGGGCTTTGAACCTAATCTAGGATCCAAGGGGAAGTTCTGGTTTATACCTTGCTGCTGCTAGCTCCTGTAGCTCCTTGAGTCTTGAATGAACCTGTTCCTTCGGTGCATCAACCTCAATATACTGGATGGAGCCCACAAGAGGAAGAGTTTGGACACTTTCACTCAGCTCTTTCAACATATCTTGGTAAATGGCAATCTCATGCTCCAGTGCCTGACAAATAAAAACAGCGAATTGAGAGTCAGTTCTCTGAGACAGCCACTTTTTGTGAACAGCCTAGGGTGTAGTGATTGAAAGAGAAATACTTTTGGGAAGGATGTGACATTTCCAAGACTTGATCAATTTTAGATTATTTTCTAGCAACATTTTTTTTAAAAAAATTTGCACAGAAATTCAAACAAATTAGATGAGTAAAGGCATTTAGAATTCCTTGATGTAATATCAGGTAGAGAAAAGTACTCTGGGTAAATACTTTATCTGTAGCTTTTTGATTTCAGGAAAAAATTACAAGGCTTCTACATGCATCTGTGGAAACTGAAAAGCAGATAGTCAGTTTTGGCCTCAGAAGAATATAAGAATGTTCACCATCCTCCTTTTCCCCCCAAGTGCATTTTACCAACCAGGTAAGTAACCTGCACTGATCTCCTATCAGTCTATCCATATGTAGACATTTATCAATGCAAAATACCTTGTAGATGGCTGGGCACTCAACCACCAATGAGACAAACAATTTCATGATTGCAGAGAGACCAAAAGATCAGACTAGCCTACAGAATTTAAGCAGAGAAATACCTTATGTTTCTTGATGAGTTTCAGTGTTCCATCTTCGTCTTTACCGTAGTCTTTGCTTGTCACAAGTGGATATTTTTCTGCTATCCAAGCCTCCAGGTCTGAAGTAGTCATTAAAAACTACCAGTTAAGGAAAAAACAAATGAGCTTCAACTTTCAAAACATTCATGACATTTTTTTTAATCTAATAAATTCTAAATAGATGGTGCACTGTAAGGCTTACTGTAATGTTTTATTAAATATTTAATTCACTGTTCTCTGTGAAATCATAAAATAATGAAGGGGTCACAGGTGAAGACTTCAATGCAGGATAACTAAGTGTATAATATCAATGGGACATTTCTCCTTCCTCTGCCTGAGAAGTTCAAATCACTGTAAGAATCACGCTTCATAAAGTCTACAGTACTGACAAGTGTTTTCATATAGAGGAAATAAAGGCCAGATGATCAAATACCCCAGTGAGAATTTTCAGCTGGGCCTGTGAACTCCAGGCAAATGGTGTTCATGTCTACAAAGCTGCATGTGCTATCTGAGTAACTGCACTCCTGCATGACCCACTAATGACAGAAAATTTGGATTATCGATATAAATATTTGCATGCAATTTAAATATTTTTTTTGAATAGGCTAAGCATGAAGGTCCAGAAGCCTATGGAAAAGAATAAAGCCAAAATCTCTAACTTGCTCTGTGAGTGAATGAATGCTATCTGTTCCTCAGTATCATTTTATTGCCTGGAAAATTGTTGCATGAAACAAGCGAAGAATGGATAGATGGCACAAGAAATCCCCTCTTTTCTGATTTGCATGCATTAATTCTACAGTATGATGGCCCAGTTCAAAATCCATTACATTAAGAAGTCAAAGCCTGAGACTGTGTAAAGACACAGAGAAATGAGTTACTACTAGGAGGAATGTGTGTTCTGTGCGAAGCCATACGGGATGGGTACAGAACCCAAGGGAAGCCTGTAGAGCAGCAGGTTGAGAGTGGGGGCTGCATTCAACTATGCAATCCAGCCCTCCATTCCCATGACTCTGGCCTAAGCAGCTGAAGAGTACCAGTCACAGCAAAGGTTTTTTTAAATTCACTTTTAAGACTTTGGTACTCTTGTTTGTCTGAAGAAGCTACTGTGTAAGCTCTTTGCTTTAATTTGTACCTCCTGGAAGCCAACTGAGTGCTGCAGCTGCTTCATCCTTTCCTCACAGGACTTCTCCAAGCCCTGCCAAGCAGTCAGAAGCTCCTGGCATTTCTCACTTATTTTCTGAGCTGATGGGTGCTGGTCTACTATCATTGTCTTTCCTTTATCCAGGACCCGCTGGACTTGCTGTTTGTGGGCATTCACTTCTGCCTGCAGCTCCTGGGAATGAGACAAAAGAAAAAAATAGGAATAAAGGAAGATACGTGAGGACAAGTAAATTCTGTGTGCTCCTAATCCTCAGCAAAACCTGCAGCTGGTGATGGTGAGTAGAGTACAGCAAGAGGACACCAGCACTGTCTTATTTCTACCACAGCTGCAGCCTCTGTCACCGATGCCAGCCCCACTCACATAATGCTCTGCTCTTAGTACTGCCATCAAGAGAGGAGGGAAGGGTATGTAAGGAAGCACCACACATCCTTTCATTTCCCTACACCAAAGCTTCTCTTTACCATGCTCCTTTACCTTCCCCTGTCCAGCAGCCAGGGAGGTTTGGGCGATGGAGCAGATCACAGAATGAGACACAAACCTGGGGGAATCAGAAAAAATATTGAGCTGGTAATGGAAAAATAAAATATTGAAGCTGATGAGCAGACTGGAGGATGATGCAAAGAGAGGCAGAGTCATCAGTTCCATGAAAACTATTAGACTACTGCTCCATAAATTCTCCTCACCAGTCTCATAACTCTTCTCATAAAACTTGCAATTAGGGTGCTGCAAAATCCAGCATTGCTTGTGGTGCAGGACAGCTGAGGTGCTCCTCTGACTGTGAGGAACTGCTGCAAACAATCAAACTCCCCAGAAAACAGTATTAATCTGTCCTTATAAATACAGTGACTGTAGCTTGTTCAGACCATTTTAAAAGCTGTAGAGATTTAAGATAATTTTTAAATGCCTGTTATATGCTCTCCTAGAAAATCCAGAATTCACAAACCTCAAGACTGAATGTATAATGAAGCCATAAGCATAAAACTACAATAGTTTTATTTAGTTTATTCTTATCTTTTTAGTGTCAAGTACACTAGTTTTTTATTATCTTTTAATGGGAAGAGCTGTGCAATTTCTCAGATTAATAATGCTCCACAATATGACAAATTTTGCAGTTCTCACAGGAATGTCATATTTGTTCTGAAAATCATCACCACTCTGCTGATTTGTGTTGCTCCATTTTAGCTGGACTAGAGCTGGAATCAGCGAATGAACTAATTGGAAGCCTTGACTGTGCAGGGGCAAGTGCAGGTTTGTAGGCTGAGGTGAAGTGCAGTGTGTCACCACGCTATAAAGCACTTGATTAAAGGAGTTACCTTGTGCTTTTGCAACAGGTTTTGAGCCACATCCAAGGACTTCCCGCAGTTGGTGTAATGGGCAATAGGCAAGCGCTCGTTGATCCAGCTCAGTTCCATGTCATGGTAGTGATAGAACTCATAAAGATCCACGGCAGCTTCCAGCAACTTATGTCTCTCATAAAGAGGTGCTTGCAAAGACTCAAACCTAGGGGTCAGCCATTAAATATACGTTAAAACAAAGCTTCATCCTCATTCTGACAAGGGAATTAGGCTACAACACCATGGTGAAGATTTCAAAACACTGACGTTTGCAATTAAATTTCAATGGTTAGTACTGGCTGCACATACAAGGATCCCTTGGCAAGCAGACCCATATGATAACACTAAATGTAAGCAGAGAAAAAATTATTTACACTTTCGAAGTCCCAGGCTTGTCCTGCGTACTATGATGTATTGAATGCTGGATCACTCTACCTCTTACAAACCCATGGATGACCTGTGGATAAGAAAGGGGCTAGAGGAGGAGTGCAGCTGGAAGGAGCAATGTTCAGTAATAAAGGTTGAGGTGGGTCAACAGGCAGCTGTGTAGGTGCAGATCAAAGCACAGTTGTGCTCCAGCTGGGAGATATCATTCCTGAGTATGGGTTAAACTTAATCAACCAAGAGAATTTTTCAGAAGGTAGAATAAAAAATGCTATTTGTCACAAGATGTGGGTGGAGACAAAAAACAGAGGGATGAAATACCTTTCCAGATATTTCTGTGTTTCATCCAGAATCCTCTGGGAGTCAAAGTGATTGGTGGCCATTTTCCTTGCATGAGATACAATGGCATTCATTTTCTCTGCCAGCTCACGTGTCTCATTTTCCAGCTGTCTGTGCTGCTTGAGTAGATCACGGCTGGAGCGCAAATCATGGCCTGTCTCAGATTCCTGAAGAACTTTCTCAATTTTTTCTATCTTCTTTTTGGCATCCTGCCAGGAAAAGATTACAGCACATTCATACTGTCCTTTCAATAACATTTTATTTCACTCACCCCCTTCTATGACAGCTTCCTGGACACAATTTTTAAATCCAATTGTCCTTTCTTGGTAATATGATGGCTGGATGTCTCTAAGAGACATCTTCTGGGAATATTTTGTTTTGTGAACTGTTTTAGAGTACTCTTCTCTCTGAGACACTAAAGCACATCACTGAAAACAGCCTCATCAGCAATGTAATGTAAAAGAGTCAAACAATCTTCAAAGACTTCAGATCATAGCTATAACACAACAGCAGTTCTATTCATAATGATCTCAAAACAGCTTCACAGCATATTGTTCTTGTTATAAAATTTGACTGGATGATGGTGTGCTTAATACAGTGCCGTGCCTGCAGGCCCCAGACTGCCTGCAGGCAAGTATTTATGTTTGCACAGCATTGACCCCTACAGAGTTTGGGTTGTTTTCCGAGTACAGGATGGCCACACAGATGCACTGTTGAGCCCGAGTTCAACAGCCAGCCATTTTTGGCCAGCTTTGCTGGCACTGTTACTGTGCTCATAACTTTGAAGTGAGCTTGGACAGTATAATATTGGGGTTTCTTTCCTGGGACTGTAAACAAAATGGAGACCATAAAAACCACTTCTATCTGGACAGTATTCTCTTTTATGTGGTGTCCACACAATGGAGGAACCAGGCTCCTAGGCCATTCCTCCCCTCTGTTCCTCATGACTTCCCGACCTGCAGCAGTTCCATGAGCTGTTCCTGCTGTCCAGCTTGTCTCAGTTTGTCACCTCGCTCTATCATCTTGCCATACAATTCCCTCCACTTCTTTTGAAGCTCTGACATCTTCTCCTGGACAGAAACTGCAGCGTAGTGGTTGTCTTGAATCAACTGATTTCCTTTCTGGAGAAACACAGTGGATCACTTTATTTAAAGCAGATCAACATCTATGAATTTTGGTACAAGATGGTAAACTTAGCTCCAAAGCTGCCTTCACCTTTATCAGTGTTGTAAAGTGCTCCTCATTAGCCAACATTTCCTTCTCAGCAGCTTCATGCCACTTCAGCTTGCGTAGAACATTTGTTGGATCACGATAGGATTCATCTGATGCAATCTTGTACTTCTCTTCCATCCATATTAAAAGCTCAGCAGCATCACGATTAAACTCCTTACAGAAAACAAACAGGATTAAATTGATTTAACTAATGAAGAACTGTGATCTTGAACTACGAGGTTTTAAGCCATCATGATATCTCTTGGTCCCTTTTTTACCACATTTACTAAATCTGTTGCCTGTAATTGCCAGTGAAGGTTTGCATTGTTGATAGAATATTTTAACCAGAAGAGGACTAATCCTCCAGTATAACTTTGTATTGCAGCGTGGAAAACTAAGTCCAGTGCCAAAACTTACATTAACTGTACTAAGTCATTAAGGCCCAGAACAATAGTAAGTAATGAACAGAATAAACTTAGCCAGCAGACAAGCATTCTGTTGATATTTTTCATTCAGAATCTCCTTTTTGTTTGGTTTTTTTTTAAATTTTCTATGGTTATAGCTTTGTAAGTTTTATCACTAGTGCATCATCTGCTTCTTGGAGAACGAAGCTCTGTCCCACAGACAAAGAGAAAGTGATCTGCAGTAGGAATGCTCAGCAGTTTGAGTTTTTGGTTCATATTAAGACAAGGGGTAAAACTGAAAATTCACGGATGCCTGACCAAATCTGCAGTATCAGTTACCTGTAGCTGTAGGGAATCCAATAACCTCTGTTTTCTCTTGGCATTGCTTTGTATCAGCTGCTCCCACCTTCTCCGCAGAGTGACCATTCTCTCTTCAATACTACCAAGAAAAACAGGAAGTCCAATGCTGTACTAATATTGGCTGCCCTTGCTTATGCTGGAGTCATGACTGTGATATAAATGCAATCTAGTTTCAACTTTGCTGATAGGAAGAAAGGATATATGGCCTGGTCCCATCACCATGTTGGGCTCACTCGGACAGCAGGTATTGCTTGCCAGCTGCTCTGGATTTTCCTCTTGTATGGCTGTGTCACATTAGTGAATTGCAGTCATACACAGGAACACTGAGACCTCCCTCTGCCCCAAACATTCCACAGTATTGTAATATTAGTTATAATTAAGTAATAACTTCTTTGGTGTAAGTGCAATGAGGCCTTGGAATGGCTTTCTAATGGTAGTAATGCTGGCAAGAATTCAGACCTTAAGGGCAGTTCTGTAAATTTGTGGAGGGAGTGTTCAAGACATTATCACTTATGATCACAACAACATGTCTTCTGATCCAAGAGGTCCATTATAACCCTCTATTTCTAATTCTTAATTGCAAAGGGGACCCCTTATGAGATGTTAGTGGCTCTAGCCCAGAAAAAGGAATTACAGGTAAACAGCTCAGCTTGGACAAAAACACAAAGGAGCTGCTCCTGAAGAGTTTTCCTGTGAAGTCTTCAGTAACTTTTTAAAAACAAACTGTCTTTCTAATATGTGATATTGATAAATTAAGGAATTATTTTTCTCTAGGCATTTAACGAGTTCACATAAAGGAAGTTTTATCACTGCATGTAATTTATGACACAAAACAGATTATTCTAGTGTTCTGCCAAACACCATTTTTAACCTAAAGCTCATTTGTCCTAAGAGCACAGGAAATCTATTTTTTGAAAAGAATTCCTTTTGACTCCCTTATCCATCAAATTGTGGATTGGGGGTCAACTAATTTCTCCTCAGAGAAAATTTTTCATTTTACCTGATCACGCTGAATCATTTATTAAAGCTAAATAAAAAAGGAATGGGCCTGGACTCACACATGAGATGCAAAGTGCCTGCTCTCTATTAGGTTCACTCCATTTTCATTGAGTGCTTCCACTCGTCTCTTCAGTGCCACCAGCAGTTGTTCAAATTCCTGATGTTGCTTCAGCAGGCTTCGAATAGCATCTACATGGTCCTGCATTTGAAAAAGAAAATTTGATCAAGACTTCTCATATTGTTTCTGTAGCAATGAAAAAAATGGACCTTACTTTCCTCCTTCTCTTTCAGACAGGAAAATATATTTTGCATGAGCCCAAGGATGTTCAGGGCTACAAACAAGCAGCAGAATTGTATCATATCTGGTTTCTCTGTTCTATGTTTCCATTATGGTTCCATTTTCACCTTTTAAGAAAACCTGCATTCTAAATTTAGCCAGCACGCTGGCCTATCTAGGGATATGCAATACACTTCTAAAACTTTATTCCACTCAGTTGATCCCAAAATATCAACGTTTTGGGTTCAGCTGAAAACATAAGAGGCAGTGAGGGACCACAACCTCCTTCTTCACTGATTTTGTGAATATTGTCTGCATTTTTTTTGTTGTTTCATATGCTTTAATATTCTTAAATTAATGAAAAAAACAAGCCTTTTTTTTTAAAAAAAGGCCACATTTTTATTGAAAAAATACTATGTTTAAGCTGAAACTTTTATAATGAATGATTCAATTTTATATAAATCAAATGACATGTACAAATAGCAACAAATCACAACCCTAGCTGGTTTTGTTTGTTTGTTTGTTTGTTTTTTGGGGTTTTTTTTGTTTGGGTTTTTTTTGAGGGACAATGAACTTTATTGTCATTAAGATGAGCAAGAACATATGAATGTTAATAAGATCCTGAAAGTCTAGTTCCCAGGCATGGAAATACTGTGATCAGAAGAATGAAGAAGCCAGTCTAATAAAGAAGACTGTTGCTACTTCCTGGATGGGGAGAAGAAGCAGGAGAAAACATGATCAGCTGCTGTACATACCCCAAGGTCATCTCCCCGGAGAAATGCCTCGTGGCCAGACAGGGCTGCATTGATATGGTCTCCCTCCCTGTTGAACTTCTGCAATACCAGGCCATCCTGCAGCTTTTTCCATCGCTTTCCCCACAATTCCTCCAGCTCTTTTTTCTCCTTGGGAAGTCTCTCCATGGTCTGGTGGACATCTCTGCCCCTGTTGTTACTGGGTTGTTGGTGGATTACTTTGCGCCCAAGCTCTTCCAGCTGCAGAAATCTTCCCAGAGTCAAAAAGAAAAATGGGACCTCACAGCATCAGGGAATATGAATTCTCTTTCATCACAGCACTTTGCTCTCTTGGCAGTACCCACACACCAAATTTCCCTCCCTCCCTGTTACCTTTTCCCTGCAGGTTATGCACTACAAAGTGCAGCTGCTTTATTGCTCAGGGATACATGCTGGAGGCAGTAGGTGAGATTTCCCCATCTGGACTGAAAGCCCACATAAGCAGGCTCTCACATTAAAATGGAAAGGAAGGCCAATAGTATCTGGAAATTCATAACAGTGCAGAAGAAGAACTGAAAATGATGGCAAATTGAAGCATAAGGCCTGAGAAGGAATGGGGGAACTGGAATAAAATACAGATGGCACTCTCTGAGAGTGTCAGGAGAGCTTGTGGAACTCTACTACTGCAAACATACAGCTCGTCCTTCCCCCTCCATCAGCCTTCAGGATAAGTATGTAAAAGCTGACCAGAATGTAGGTTTTTCAGTCTCCTTTTGTCACTAATGTTCAAGTGCATGTGAAAAAAATTTCGGTATCGCCTTCATGCACACGATTTACATGTTTCATTTTCACAGCACTGTTGTCATATCACCCCACTCTGCCCACCCTTCCAGAATCTCTCTACCTTTCATTCTGAGAGTCAATTTCTATCAGCAGGTCTTGATGTTCCTTCAGCAATTGCTCTGCAGATCCCACGTCCAGACCCATTTCTTCACTGCTCAGTTTCTCCCGAATGCCCTCTGCCCACAGCAGGAGCCGACGGCTGTCTTGCAGGAAGGACTGTTGGTTTTGGGCCCACTGCAGGATGTCCTGCTTCCTTTGGATCTCCAGCTTGATCTCTGCCAGAAGTCTTTCCATGTTTTCTACCTGCTCAGTGATGGCCCTGCTCTCCGCAGGGTTGGTGTCCTTGATCCTTCAATAAAACACATTCAACTGTATGAACACTTACTTAGACCTTGAACCAGTACTCTTTAAAAGGAACAGATTTGGACATTTAGAGTTCCATTAAAAAGAAAGTCAACTAAGGCAACATATTCCCACTGTGAATGTACAGAAAACTTAAAGAAGTAAAAAACTTTAATATTTAAACTCCTGTGCACAATTATCTGCTATTTTCCCACCATTACCCTTGTCTCCCCTGATTACCCTTTTTCAGGGCCTAAGCAATACCTCCAGATTTTTAAGTAGGTAACTAATATTAGTAGAGATGATTTTTTAGAGCCACAAACAATCCTGTGATATTCATCCTTCTACAACCATGAAGTCTGGAAAGAAACACCTCCCCAGTAACCCAGCCACACTCAAGAGAAATCAGCTCATTCCATCAGGCAAGTGAGCTCTTGGGATTTCTAGAAAGAGAAGTTTTTACAGTTTCTCTTTCTCTTTATGGCCATAATTTACAGCATGATCTTAGAGAACTAGAAAAGAAAGTGAAAACAAAAAGAAGGTTCCTTACGATTTTGCAACACTCCTCAAGTATTCAATTTTCCTTTCTGTCACCAGGACCTCTCTCTCAATTGTGTACAGTTTGCGCTTGTCTGACTCCAGTCCAGCAGGCAAGTTCCCTGGTTCCAGATCCCTGAGTTGGACCATCTTGTCTTGCAGTAGCACTCCTATGCTCTGACAGTCCTGAAGAAATGTCCTCACATCAGCCACTCCAATCAGCTCAGAGCCTTTCTCCTCCTTCAGTGTTTCCATGGATTGCCATCTTGAAGCGAGATAACAATTTATAGCCACTGTTATACATGAACTGTATCTGTTCTCTGTTCAGAAAAAGTCTTGTATAAAGATTTCATCAGTACTTAAATGGTCTGGGTAGGGACACTCTCTCACAACATCAAAGTTCATCTCAGTGTCATTTCAAACAAGGGGACCTGTTCAGGTGACCAGAACATTCTGAACATGATGCAATAAAACAACCATGGTCAAAATCAGGGCCTGACTATGTCCACTGAGTGACATGGTAGCAGGAATACATTCAGAGCAAGTACTAAATACTCTCGGTGAAGTCAAACATGATTTGATGTTCCTTTCAAGATTTGTGAAGTGTGTCCTCACCCTGATGCTTAAGTAACCTAATTGGCTGTAGTGCTGCAGAACTACTCCGAATACAACACCGTCACCCATGGATGAATTCACATTGTGTTTTTACATGCACACACAAATTTCTACATTTTAAGCAATTTGGGGAGAGGAGCCCCCTTCAGTCCTGGGGACTTGGCACTGGGCTCAGGGCTGCCCCTTTCCCACTGGTGGTATTGTCATCTAGAAGGGATATGAATGGTCAGCTCTGCAATTACCCCCATTAGACAATCCTCTGATTATCAATAGCACTTTTACCTGATGTTGATCTCTTCCATCCAAGTCTGGATCTCAAAATATTTGTTTGGACTCATCTTTCCATATTTAGCAGCTAAGTTTTCAATGTCTTCCAACTGGCCTTTGCCTGCAGCCAATTCAGTTAAAAATCTCTGAAATGGAAAAATAAAAGAATGAAAAACATGAGGTTTTTTCATTTCTGTGGACACAATGCTCAATAATCTCTGATATCCACTCATATCCCACTTTCATGGCTGGCTTCTCCCCTTCCCTGCCTGCTGACTTCATGCACACCTGGACACAACTCCCCTGCAGCCCCCTGACCTCCCTTGCGTGCACACTACATCTGTGCACATATGTCCCGCTCCACTGGGATGCAAGTGCACTGATGGATTTTTTCATAATTTGGTACTTTTTTAAAGTGATGTATCATAAACCACAGAAAGAATCCTTGTGTACCATGATATTTGTACAGGATACTGTGTTCATGGTAGGAAGATAAAGAGACAGGGTCACATTAGCTTCAGTAATTTGTCAAAGTCTGTACAAAAGAAATATCTGGTCTGTGCATGACTCGCTAAGTTGAAATTAATGAAAAGGCTCTCAAAACATCATTTTTCAACTTTATCATTTATATTAAGGTAAAATTGATTTAGAAGGCATCATGTGTGAAGAGGAAAAAGAAGTACCTGATATTTCTGCTGCATGGCCTCCACATTGTCTGCTTGAGGCTGAAGAGTGCGGAAAATATTCTCTTTATCTCTCATCCATGACTGAAATTCTTCACAAGAGCTACAGAAGCGATAATATCCAATCATCTCCTCCAGAGCCTTTTTTCTGTTCTGTAAAAGAGATGAAGACTTAACTATTGTTGTAATAACTCCTTACCATTTGAAGCAACAGAAAAAAGATCCTTCCATTTAAGCTACAATACACAGGTGGTAGCTGAGTAGTTTTCCCAGACACTGCTGAAAGAGAACAGAACATGAGATTTGAAGATCACAATACTTCTTCCCAGAGTAACAGTGGTTTAAAAGCATAAGAGAATTATTTGGAGAGTGCTCAGCCTCTGGACAGTAAGGAAGGCTGCTGTGCCACTTGCTGCTGCTCGCTGAAGGCAGTAGTCTCTGGAAAATGTAAAAGTCACATACAACATGTTCGTGTTGGTCTTTGGGGCCCGATCAGAGCTGGTGTGAGTGAAGAGCAGCATATTAACAAAACACATGTTACAGTTGATTCTTTCTGGTGTCAGCCAAGACAACCTGGTGACTTAGGACCCACAACAAGCAAACATTAAGTGAAAAAAAAAAGGATTACACAAAAGAATCTGCTCTTCATAGACTAAAAATACTGGAATGTAGATGGGATATATACCAACATAAAATCTGTTTTGATACAAAACTTCAATGATAATCTCAAGGCTTGAAGTCCTGCAGGAATTAACAGGATTGAGAAACATTGTTAAACTCAAAAGCAGAAGCCAGCAAAGAACTTAATTTCAATTTTCACTGGTTTGGACTTTTTAATGAACTGCACAGCAGAAGGGGATATTATACCTCAGCCATACTCTGTAGATGTTCATAAAGTGAATCTATTTCTTCTTGGGTCTTCCAGATATTCTCTGGAAGAAAATGATCATCCAGACTTGAGGTTCCAGTGGATAGAGTTTCAGATGTTGCCCAGGTTCGACTGAATGGTAGCCTAGTTGTCTTTTGGTTTAAATCACTTGGGGCCTCCCTCTTTGTCATCTGTTAAGAAAAATTTAACAAAATCAATTTCAGATTTGGATAAAAATTTCAGCTGGAAGGAAAATTTGGACTTGGTAGTTCAAATCACAGCATTCTGACCCTCTAACCCAAAAACTTCCAGTACTTTTTGAGAACTGTTTCCACTTTTTGATTCTGAAAAAAAGAATGAAAAAAAAAACTGAAAAAATTTTTGGTTTTCTTTAAAGAAGAAGTTTAATTCAGCTCATTTAAAACTGTATTGATCCAGTAAAAATTCTCATTTTCTTCCTAAATCAAAGTTATTTGGTTGGAGGAGCTTTTTTATTTTCAGAAGTGTCAACAAAGCAAGGCAATTGGCTGTGTTCATGGTTCTCTTTGTGGTGATGTTTTAGTACCTGAACTCTTCCAGTTTCAAAATCTGTGAGTGCCCTAGTGAGTCAATACTTCTATTTGTGCATCAACACCATCTTGTCATGTGATTTTTCATACTTCATAGCAAAGTAATATAATATTTTTCTAATAAAAATTAATGTTGGATTGATGAGGCAAAGTAAAGACCACAAGCAACGCCCATTGCTCTCAAATATATCGGGCTAAACATTGAGCGAATATAGAGGTCTAAAGAAGCAAGCTAAGAAATGTATCATTCATTCATCTACCCTGAATTCTGTTATTAAATGAGCTGATCTCAGGTCAAAAGTTCTCTTTGTAGTCAGTGACAAAGAGGGGCATCTGCAGGGTTGACTTCATCTCATTTGCCTTAAAAATAAGGGATGGTATGAATTGCCCCTGGAGTTGTGGGACAGTTCTTCACTACATTAGGGTACCAGAAGAATTTGTAAGAATGTTTTGATTAAATGTCTGCTTTTTAAAGATTACTGAAATAAATATTTTTATGAGAATCAAGAGTGAAAATGTATTTGTGAGGACCAGTAGAGGGAACTAACATGGATGAGACTATTTCTAGCACTTCAAAGAATACTAACTAAGTGTGCTATGAGCAGTCAAGGAACTTTTTCCCCTAAAAATTTACCCCGATTCCAATTAAAAGCTTATTTTGGAATATTCTATTTTGTCAAAATAAATAAAAAATTAAATAATCGAAAACCCCTTTTGTTTGGGTCCTTCAACGCAACGTGACACAATCCCTCCTCTACTTACTGCAGCTGGAGCCTGCTGTGCTGCAATGTCAGCCTGCTCTTTGAGGCGCCTCATCTCGGAGGAATAGGCGGCAATCTCCTTCTCCAGCCGCAAGTGGCGATGCAGCAGCGCTTCGGCACTCGACTCGTCTTTGCCAAAGTCCTTGCTGGCCAGCAGGGGCTGCCTCTCCCGCAGCCACGAGTTTGCTTCATCGATGTCAGCGAAGTACTGAAGGAACACAGGGAGGAAAACACTTGGATTCATCCTGGAAGTATCATATCTAGCTCCTTCCTCTTTGTAAAATTACAAATAAGGAGAAATTCCATTAGGTCTGCAGCCATAAGGTTACTTCCAGGTGTTGTGAAAGCTATGGATAAGGTAATTCTAAACCTGTGATGTATTTCTTGCTCACATCACAGCTAATTCACAGAATTATAGTGAGTAAAGAGATCCAAGGATTGCCTATACAGCTGTTTAAAAACTCCTAACTAGCTAAAACTTCATGGTGCATAACAGCAGCAATAAAAGGAACCCACAATGTATGATGTTGGTAGGCATCACTATGTGATACCAACAGACATTTTCTAAATGTTTAAGGAACAAGCAATGAACTTGGTCTACAACAGAAGTTTACTTTCTTCCAGAATTTGCAGTCTGCCTGGCTATGGTTGTAGAAGGGTAAAGCAAGGTTTTGAGACATAGAATAAAGGCACAACAGGAAAAAAGGATAGCCATAGTAATGAGCGACAAAGAAAAAACTAAAACACCATAATGGTGTCAAACTTAATAGAGAGTCAAATTTAATAAAGAGAAGAGAGAATTTAGACTTTCTTAAGAAAAAAGCTGTTCAGTTTTGTTCAAATGTTTCATGGAAACAACAGACTGAGCAAAATCTTAAGAATAAGAATACCTGAGATAATGTGATATGATTTAAGAATATTGCTTTTATACAAATTCTTTATTTGCAGATGTGTGAATGTTTGTGGGAGTAAAATCATAGGTCAGAATGGAAGTGTCAGACACTGCAGGATTTGTGAAGCTCATGGTCAATCTAAGTCTTACAACATGTTTATTTTGTTGGTGGTCTTTTAATTTTTTTTCGTTTTTGAAATATGTCACACAGCTTCCTGATCCACCCTCTAAAAAGAGTCTGCATTAGCACTGCCATGTGAGTTATTTCCATTAGCATTTTTACCTTTAGAGCATCTCCCACCTGCTCAAATCTCCTGCATGTCTGGCTTGCAGAGGATTGAGGCTTCAGTGCCATGGATCTTTTTGAAGACCAACAGACGAAGTCTTTTCTGCCACTGTTGTCTTCCACGTGGGGGCACGGGGCAGAACTCAGCCACATCCATGTCCCACATACCACAAACCCCAGCAAAACTCTCTTACCTGTTTGATGAGGGCTGCTGCCTGCAGGCGGCTTTTGCGATCAGCCACTTCATCTTGGAGCTGCTGCCACAGCTTCTGGAGGTTGTCTGTCTGCCTCAGAATGTCATCCTGGCGTGTGGGGTTCTTCTGGCTGAGCTCCCAGCCTCTCCTCATCACATCTGCACATATGGCCCTGTGTGAATTGCACTCTGCTTCAAGAGCCTAGCACAAGGACAGGAAACATGTCAGCACAGCTCATTCCCCACCAGCCAAGACAGAAGAGTGGCTCCTACTCTCGGCCTACTCCAGTGTAGCATGCATTTCCAAGAGCCTCATGTCTTATCTTTTCAACATCTCTCCCTTTACCCTCATCTCTCTTGGCCAGCAAAAGAAGGTGAGAAAAAGCAGAAACTAGCAACATTTTTTTTTTGCCCATCAAATGTTAGCTAATATGGAGCCCAGTGCCTTCACAAGAAGCCCCACTTCTAGTCCAGGATGCAGCACATTCCTTCTCTACCCTTTCCTTCCTCTCTTTGGGGAAAAAATGCCTACCCTATAAATTTTTTTTAAATTCTAACTCTGGTCATGATACTTGAGGTAAGGATTAGTTTGACAGCATTCTTTAAATTCTGCACTGACTGAGCTGAAAGACACTGATGTTCTAAAATCCTGCTTTATACAAAGACAAGGTATCAGCACCAAAGTAAGATACCTTGTTCTTCTGAATAGAGGCAGTGATCTGGCTGACATCTTTCCCTAATGTTGTCATTCTTGCCAGCTTCCACTTCTCAGAGATCCATGATTCTTCCTCTTTGCAGTCACGGAAGAATTCGAAAAGCTTCAAAGCCTCTTCCAGCTGAGATTTACTGAACCAAAGAAATAAGCAGTGTATGACAGTCAGAATTAGGATTCCACGAAGACAGTGGTAGATTAATCAAAGAAAAAATTAAAAATCCAGAATCTGAATGCCTTTAGTTCTTCTTTGTCATATATTAATTTATTCATGGAATAAAACAAAAGAAACAAATTACATTTCCTTCTTTCTCCAGGAGATGAGGAGATAACCATTTACTATTCAGACTTGACATAAAGCAAGTTATAAATGCTGAGAATGAAGCTGTTCTTCATCTAGGAAAGTGAGTGATGCTTTCAGTCAATTGCAATCAAGTCACTCGAGTTGCTTTTGTTATAGCTTTATAAATGTAGAAATGAAAAAAATTCAAATGCTGGAAGCTGTGCCTTCTGATTAAAGAGTTAGGATTGGCATCCTAATCAGGAAGATCAGAGCCACAAGCACAAACCTACCGTGACTTGCTTTGAGCTGTGAGGTTCTGGTACAGCTGACGAAGCATCTGAACTTTTGCATAAAGCAATTCTGATTTAACTGTGCCGTCCTTGCTGATTTCTGCTGTCCTCTGGGTGATGTGTATCAATCTGCCATCATAGGAAGAGATCTGCGAGTCAACCAAGTTGTGATTCTGCAGCAAATCTACTACTTCCAGGAGCTGCTTCCCACAGTCCTGGGAACTCACTAGCAGCTACAAAATGAGAAGAAAAAAAAGGCATTTTCAGAGAGTGCATCTAGGGTCTCAATACAAATAAATCAGTCAAAAGGTTCCTGCTGTCTCTCATAGCTTCTAAATGTACAACAATGTCAGCTAGATAAAGCAAAAAAGCTATCTATTTAGAAAAATTATACTATATTTTTTTTTTCAATTCCACAAGCTAATGGCAACAATCCAGACTTGCTATCTGCTGCAGTGCAAGTAATGATCTCATCAAATAAGCATCTGTTTTTGCATCTAAGATATTTCTTCTGATTAAGCATTCAAGGTCTCAAATTTGGTGGGTACAATGAACATCCCTTTGTTAGATCCATCTGTAGGCAGATTGATTCACAATCTGTATTTGAAGAGTTCCACAATAATATTCTATGGTATGTTGTAACTGCAATGTTCTTTAATTTGAGGAGCCTACTTGTCTATGCAAATAATGGAAATAAGTACTTTATAGTACTTAACTGGTGACTGATGAGAGGTGCTTATCAGTCTGTCTTCTTTCTAATTGTATTTATGGATACAATTATTAATCCTAGGGTACCATCTTTCCTTACCAATCTTTTCCTATATTCTCAGACTACTGCTGTTCCAATGACACTATTACCATTAGATGCTCATTTCCTACTAACACTAGGACAGAAATATTTATAACTTAGAGATAGCTCTTATCTTTAATTTGAAATTTATAATGTCATATATCATGCTGACTCTTTCAGCTTGGGTACAAAGCAACCTGTAGTCATGAGGATTTTTCTGTCTTCAAGGCAAAGGATGTATACATACTTCCTTCCATTACAAAATCAATATGAACCCAGTTATTTCTCATGCTGAAGAGAAGACTTTGTGTTCTGACACCCTGGTAATAGCTGAAAATTCTTGCTAAAAGTAACCACTATGCATTCACAATGGAACTTTCCTTTCTCATGAGCATATGTACCTGTAAGCCTGAGCTAATTCCCATCTGTAAAATTACTACAGGTACTTCCAGAAGCTAATTCAGAATGGAAACAGGAAGTGTGTTTCTTCCACTTTCGCTTTTGTACTCATAAATTTAGAAAATATTATCTCCCATCTTTATTTTACCATATAACTTGAACGTGTAGTACATTCCATGTAATAGGATACCTGGCTTTCTGATTAGGGAAACTCCCTATAGCAAAGTCTGGTTTTCCTTGTGTAGTCGTTACCTGTGATGATGAACTGAAATGCTCAATTAGGCATCTAGGTAAAAACTGTATTTTTTCTGTAGCTCATAGATTTATCTCCTGTTGGCACCAGCCAGTCCCTGGAACATGGGGACACACATTGGCAAGTTGTGTGCTACTGGAGAGGGCTCAGTACCTGCAGCTCTTTCAGCTCCTCTGTAATGGCATCTATGTCCCTCAGGAGGCCCAGAATTTCCTGCATTGCTCCCATGGATTGTTCTCGTCTCCGCAGCTGATCCAGGAGGTCCTGCCATTGCTTTGAAATGCTCTTTTGCCTACAAAGGAAGAGAAAGAAATACCAGTTTGGACCAAAGGCTTTGGGCAGCACTGGAGGATTGTCAGTGCTTGAAGCTTTAGAGGGATTAAATGAACACATGACTCTTGACATCAGTGTAAGAGGACAGGCCAGGAACACAAAAGAGGTCAATAAACTGTTATTAAAGGAATTTTGACTAGCACATCAACTGTCATTGACTTTTTTTAAAATTTAGACTTTTTTTTATGGATGTGCATAAAACACCCTTTTTTTGCTACAGTGCCTTTTTTTGATACAGTGGAAAGGCTTGGAAACAAAGAAATGTTCTTTAAATGGCTGCTTAAAGTAAAATATTAATCTAAAGCATATCATAAGTCACAATCTGATCTCATAGTTTGATTTACTCTTTTATAACTGGTTCTCTGAGTTTTCACAGAGGGTCTCGATTTTGTCTGAATTTAGAAAGGCAATAAAATACCATGAAGGAAGTTATTTGTATGGCATTCTTAGATACACACAAATCTGGTTATATAATAAACAGAGATAATTAGAGTATTTATAATTTCTCAATATTTGCTCCAAAATGAAGTAAATCTGAGAACACCACGCCTTAACCAATTTGTATCTCCCCAAACTGAAGACTGAAATAGAAATGTGTTGATTTGGGAGAAAAAATAGTATCTCTCTAAGCATTTTTTTGATGGCAGATAGAATATTTAGTAGAAATTCGTAGGTATATTTTCATACATGAAAAAATTATCTTAAAAATATTTTTCACCCTAAATTGGCCTGATCTTTTTCACCCTAAATTTGATCATCCAAGGAAGAAAAGTAGAACTTTGAAGATTAAATGTCTGCCTTATCTGCTGGAACTATTCACAGGTAGAAGAAATTCCTGACAGTTCCACTCATGAGGAGCAGAGACAAGATTCACAGTTACAATTAGTTTTCTTCCACCACAGCCCAGAATTTCAAGTAATTTTGACCTCTGCTGCTACACAGTCTCTCAGCCATCACTCACTTCTGCAAGATTTGATCTTTGCCATGATAGTTCTCCTGGCTGATAACGGTGGCCATTTCGTCCAAGGCTGTGAAGCGTTCCCTCCTGGGCAGCACATCTGCCACAATGGCTTCCAGCTTCTTATTGGCAGCCTCCATCCTGTCCACACTGTCTGGCCAGAAGTCCTGCTTGCCAATCACTTTCTTCATGTCTTCCAAGTAAGCTTCACGCAGAGCTGCCTTCTTCAGGAACCTCTGGGCTAGCTGTTCCAGCTTTTCTAGCCTCAGCATCTCTGCTTGCAGTGCTTTTCCCCGGTTGTGCTCCGACTTTTCCAGGATGATCCAGTGCTTTTCTACATCCTGCAGCATTTTCCCCTCTGGAGGCAAGTATGGCCGTTGGTTGTTGGCTCTCTGTTTGGTCCTGATGTTGAAGAGATGAGCTTCAATCATGCCCTTCTCTTGGTATTTGGGGGGTTTCTCCACAGTGCGGAAGGTTTTAAAGTTGGCCATGAGCAGCCACATTTCCTGAAGAGAGTTGGGGAAATGGCGGTCATCCAGTTCTATCACCTTCTGTTTAATCCATTTCAGGAGGTCAGAGACCATCTGCTCATACTGAAGCTTTAAGTCATCTATCTCCATCAGGAAAAACACAATCTGTGATGGGAATACAAAGTTACAAGCCCCATAAGAAACACAATGAAGCAAGGCGAGTGAACAGAAAGCAGTGTCTTCAGCAGTCATCACGTTTTTATACTGATATGGTGATAGCTGTCACAGCTGGGGCTAGGTGAAATCCTAGAACAGCCCTCCATAAAACACAGATAAATCAATATTAATTAATTAATTAATGTTTTAATTCAGTTTTTCTTTTAAAAAAATTGGGAATAAACAGCATAGTTCACATTTTTTGTTTCACAAAAAAAAAAGCCATATTTTTTTTCCCATTCTCATTCCTCAACCCCAAATAGTCCTATCGTAATATGTAGTTACACCCTCTTAGCTTCACCACTTAGGATCTTCGGAGATCATCTGACAAGATCCTGGTTCTGTCACATGCACACAGCAGACTGTGTTCAAACAGCTCCTTCTTAATCCCTTCTGTTGGAACTGTTTCTCTTTATAAAAATTACTAGAAAATGTTTCGTGGCTAAACAGAGTTTTGGTAAGAATGTTAACTCTGATTCGACACTAACTTTTCAAGTCCAAGACAGTTATCTCTTTCATTTGTGGCTTGACTTGCCTTTACTTAAAATTCAGGTAAATGCTGGAGCAAACATCTAGAATTAAATCTCTAACGAAATAAAAGGTGAAATAAAAAAATGAAATCATCCTTTCTATCCATTTTAGTTTATTTCTTTGTCTTTTTACTTCATATTATTTCTTATGCACCCAGACTTAGTAAAGATGCAGATCTTTACTCCTGCAAATGTCAGGTTTAGCGCTGAACAATGTTGTCTGCCTCTATCATTCTGCTGAGTTTGCCTGCCCCAGCCAGGCAGATTAGTGAGGGAGATGGCACTGAGAAAAGACCCAGTCCTTCCAAGAGGTGATCTGCTTTTGCCTACCAGAAAGTGGGCTTGGCAATGGGTAAGTGCTGCAGTCTTGTAAGAGGAGTAAAATAGCTCCAATCTTTAGTGCAGGAAAAGCAGCCCGTGACATCAGGGCTCCCTTCTGTATTTTCTGCCATCGTACCCAGTTCTTGCTGAAAGATCCTAGCAAATGCATGGTCACCTCAGATGGGAGGGGGAAAGGAGATTTGCCTCCCTGAGCTGTTTCTCTCTGCCATCCTTGTCACACACTTAGTCTGAACTCAAAGGCTTCCTTGGCACATTCAGGCTTCCCTCCCAATCCTATTAGTAAATTCAGAGCCGCCTATTTGAAGGGACTACAGACATAAAGAGATTAACATCTGTTTCCTTCTCCTTCTGAATGTTTGTGTGTGTCAGAAATGCAGGAAGACAGGAATGCAATATTAGAGACATGCTAAAAATAGGGAAGGAGTTGAAGAGAGAAAAAGAAGCAGGTAAGTGGAGAGAGAAAGAAAAGAAAGAATAAAGACAACGTGAAAAAATGGAAAAACCAGTGGAGCACAATGAGAATTGAAAAAGGACACAGTATGCAAACTGTTTATTCATAAAATACAAAAGTTATGGCCTACTTGCTCCTTACAGTTCCTCTAATACATGCTTGTGGACTCAAGGACTATTTCATGTTTATCAAATGATAAATAACATATCATGGCCAAAATCCAGTGACCCATGTGCAGAGCTGTGAAGTCCTACTGCCTGCTCTTCTCACTGATGCCCAACCTTTGACTGAATTTCAAGTCCTGCTCTCATCTAATACATCTCTTTGGAGAACGTGCTGTTCTAAGACATACAGTCCTAGGGTATTGCGAGTTGGAAGGGACCCATAAGGACTAGCGAGTCCAATTCCCTGCTCCTTGCAGGACTACCTAACATCGAGTTTTCTGACAAAGAGCATCCTTCAGACACTCCTTCCCTACTAACAGGCTTGGTGCTGCAGGGAGCCATGTTACAGGATCATCTAATCCTTGCCCCAGACCACATTTTTAGCTGACCAAACCCTGCTTTGCAAAACTTTTCACCCTGTCACCACCAGGGAAGCCTCAGTCTGGATTTTTGTGCCTCCCATGAAGCAACTCCCTCCCAACTATTCCCCCTCTCAACTGCACAGGCAGATCTCTGAGTCCAGATGTTCATGTAGGAACCATCCTGGCTGTGCAGGTTTTCTGCAGGCTATTTCTTTTTGAGTTCTGTCAAAACAAGAACAGATTTCTCTGGAGACAGAAGAGAAATTCTCTCAAGGGAAGTGGTCTTTGCTGGAACAATTACAAAATTCCTTTGGTTTTCCATCAGTGGGATGCGAGAAATTTTTAATACAGCTCATGATTTTATGTGAGGTGAAGTGTATGTAGAAACAGAAAAAAATCCTTAATGTAGCTAAATCTAATAAAGAAATTTAAAAAAATTAAATTTAGCCAATTTAGCTAGCATTCTTTCAGTTTTATTTGTTGGTGGTGGTGGTGGTATTAAGTTGTTTTGGTTTTGCTCCATTTATTTGGGCTTTTTGTTTGTTTGGGTTTTTTCATTTTCTGCTGAAGGAGTTAGAAAGAAAGGATGAGGATTTTCACAGGAAATCAAAATCCAAAGTAGTTCCATAGAACAAGGGATCATTATTCCTATTAAATGAGAAAATTGTTTACTAGATCTGCTTTTCCCTAGTCTTGATTTCTCCTAGTATTATTGAGATGTCTATGCCTCAAGCTGCCTTGGAACCATATCAGTTCTCAAACAGAAACCAAGAGGTCAAAAAGGGATTGATTTTCAGTGAGATAATTGCCACCATCTTCAAGATCAGAGAGTGTGCAGGCTCCAGGTACAAATCTCAAGGTGCAAGGTCTTTCAGATGGCTTCGTCTTTTGATTCAGTTCAAATGATCCTGAAGTTGAATTGCACAAAACCCCCCACACTTCCAAATTAAATTTAACCTTACATTTTAAACTTACAACTTCCAAAGATAGCAATGCACTTACTTTGTTAAGTCTCTTTTGTATTGTCTGGCCTTGTTTCAGTCTGGAGAAGTAGTGGTAATAGAGTGACACATAAGTCATGATGGATCTCTCATCTGGATAGGGCACTGCCACATCCTCAGCATCAAGCAGTTTGCTGATTCCAAACTCTTTCTCAGCAACATCAAAGGCGTTGTTCAGGTTTTTAATGGGCTGGTCCTGCCGCAGCGAGCTATAGTGGATAAGATCAGGCCTGGGCAAGGAGAAAAAGAGGGCATGAAAATGAAGGAAGATTTATGTTTAAGTAAATTCTTTCAGATCATAAACCATAAACTGCTTATGAGACTAAGTTAATAGTCACATAACTGTTAATGTTATGTGACATTAACACTGAAATTACTTTGACCCTGAACTTCATTCAAGGGCATTGCCCCTTGCCTACTTAGCAGGAAGAAAACTGTCTTCTATGAAATTGAATTACCACTCCCAGCAAATCTCTGCCCATATTTCTCCTCTTCCCCAATGGGTGAAAACCAAAGCCCACTAGAGAGACACTTGTGAAAAGGGAGGTGACTCCCAACTGGGGAAGTTCCAAAATCCTACTGTGGTATCTCATATAAGATAAAGCAGAACTGTTGAGGACAAAGAAGCATTCAAGGTTACCATAGGTGGTTTCTCTCTCCTGCTTTTGGCTGTTTTCTTCACTCTTTTTCAAAGGGACAGAGAAGGGAGAAAGAGACTGAGAAGTTGCTTACTCTGTCACAGAACCAGAAGATATATGTGCTCACAAAGTTCATACAATAAAACCAATGCCTAAAAGAATGATTTTAGAAGAAGAGAAATGGGAACATGACTCAGGGGCTAAGACCAAATGGGAAGTATTGTTCAGATACGTGATATTCCCCTGGAAATTCAATGCTACAGCCAACTAAAGTTGCTATGAAGCAGGAACTTTAAGCCCTTCCTTCTAAGAAGGAGAAAGAGAATATCCATTTAAGAAAGAAGACTCTTCAGTGAGAAAGGGCAGAGAGTATCTGACAGTTTCTTGACAAAAACTTGTAATTCAGATCCTGGAACAACTCTTGTCAGAGCTAGAAATAGCAATGAGTAACTCTGCCTGAACTGATCCATCAAAACTTACCTGTGAGCATGTATGAGTGCATTGAAGGCCAGCCCATCACTCCAACTTTTGGAGAAGTCCTTCACACTCACATTGGAATAGCTGGCAGTTTTATGCTGGCACCAGAGTAATAAGGCTTCATTGGCAAATAGAACATCAGCTCTGCCTCCAAATTCTTCCTGTAAAGAGAGCAGGCAAAAGAAAAATCAGTGTCAACAATATATGAAAGTAGTATCAGTGAGTTTACAATTACGTTCCCAAAGATCACTTTGTATTACTTTTGTTCAACTCACAGATCCTCTCAAAGTCATGACTTACAGACTGTATCTGTCATAAAGGTAGAAAGATTTAACATGAAAATAGTAGTTTTCTATTAAAAATAAGTGAATTGAATGAATGCAGAAGTTATAAGGTGAAATGCAGGTGCTGAAAATTTTTAAACACTTCTCTTCTGTAAGGTCTGTAGAAATCAAGTAGAAAAGAAAGTTCAGTTTATTTTCTTCCTTAGCTGTGAAATAGAATTCAGAAACAAAATATGATGTATTCAGGTAAAAATTATTTACTTTGATTTCAGAATGCCTTTATAGAATCTTGTCTTTCATGTTATTAGAGTACACATTTAATAATTTAAAAAAGAATGTGCATCTTCAGAGAAAGAGCAAAGTAGCGTTATGGGACTCAAATCTAGAGAGAACTGTTGACAGAGAAATTAGACATGAAGTCAAAAGTCTGTAAAACATTTGTAGAACAGAGTGAAGAACATGAATGTTCTTTCTATCTCCAAGTCACTGTTTCATCTATTTGAGAAAAAACACATAGATTCATTTGCACAAGCAAAAAGACAAAGATACAGTTTTACCTTATCAAGTTTGATAGATGAAATCTGAAATCGAAGTATGATGATCCAGATAAGGCCCAGGATTAAGGTTCTGTCACCATCTACGATGTTCTCAGGACCAATCACTTTTACTTGTACCTGCTAATAAACCAGTACCTGTTCAGTATAAAAGTGCCTGTGTCTAGCTCTCAGTGTAACAAACTGTTACTGGAGAGGGTGTTCAGGCCATTTTCTTAAGAAAAGGTGTTTACTTTTTACGTCTTTTCATCAGTCCACAGACCTGCAAGCTCCTCTATCAGTTCATGATGAATTTCAGCAAAAGTCTTGCAAAGAGATAGTGGCCTCAAAGATTTAAATTTCCAATATATATTTTTTGAAAACTGGTGGTTAGGGAGAGGAAAGAAACACATTTCTTTCCTCCAAAGGTGAGGAATATTAGCTGTTTCTAGAACATATTAACATATTACTCAAATAACAAAGAAATTAAAATTTGATGTATTTCTTTCTTTTAATAAAATCCCTGGCCTGTATTCAGAGGATCTATTATTGTGAACTAGAGGGGGAAACTACAATGAACCTGATGCCATAATTAATTAATAACATATATAAACTGTTGTGATCTCTAATATCTAATAATTTACCTTGGATTTCAGAAATGTGATGGCTTTACTGTTGTTCTCTAGAAAATGCACTCTCATCTTTCCCTGGCTTGGTTTGGGCAAAGCTTCTCCAGAGAGCAGCTCCAGGAGTTTCATGAGAGAGATGCCATCCTTCAAGTCTGTGTAAATATCTTCTATCTCAATTTTTACCTGTAAAGAACAGCCAGACAATACAGACTCCAGCTTAACATTTGGCACAGAGAACCCTCTACTTCTAAAATGAAACAAACAACACCTTCTTGAGTCTTGTCTATGACAGTGCATATATACATGGAGTAGTGAGTCTTAATTCAGAAAAAATGGATTTGCAGGAGGATTTACATTATTTATGAAAGTCTGAAGTCAAAAAAACCCCAGCAACCAAACAAAAATACAAACCCACAATGGAGTAAAAAAGAAAAAAACCCAGATTTTGAAAAATAAAAAAAAAATCAAGCATTTTCAAAATCAAAACTTTTGGAAATGCTGACATTTTTTATTTCAATTGAAGTGAATCTTTTATTTTATCAGAATAATTTTATTCTGAGCTGTGCACTTCATTTAAAAGTTGAGTTGATAATCCCATTCAATGACTCATCTTTTACTCCATAGTCTCAACAAAGTTTGTCACGTCCTGCTTGGACCTGCACTACCACCCAAAGTCTGTATTTTTAGCCAGAGTCTCAAGCTAAGGGAAAGGTTCGGATCATTTACAAAAATGTGTTTTATTGCTGCCAGTAGTGAGGTCACTCAGTGCTTAGGTGATACAACATGACACAGTCTGAACTCTGACTCTAACAAGAACTTGCTTCAGGTGTTTCCTTTTGGCCTTATGCCACCGGCCATCTGGAAGTGACATTAAAACCATATCACACACCCAAGAATAATTTACTGTGATTTTGAAATTATAGTAAATAATCTTCTTTTCATCAAAAAAAAAAGAGAGAAAGAGAGAGAAAGAAGGAGGGAGGGAAGAGAGGGGAGGGAGGGAAGAGAGGGGAGGGAGGGAGGGAGGAAGGAAGGAAGAGAAAGAGAGAGAAAGAGAGAGAAAGAGAGAGAGAGAGAAAGAAGCTAAACTATTATCTTTTTAAATTCAGGGGATATTTATATGTTAAGGGGAAAAAGGACAGACAACAGGCATGCACCTTCTAATTTCTGGTCAGTTACTAATTAGCTTAAGAATTTTTTTCTCAAGAGAAATAAAAAGACACTGAAAGTGTAAAAACAAGTTAGAGAGTCTTTAAGTATCTACTGTCTGTGACACAAATATTTACAACTTGCTCTACTGATTATCTCCATAAAAAACCTCTCTGTTTAGTTGCCAAATTTATTTCTTTTTGCATATTAAATAAAACTTAAAATTCTGACTATGATGTACTACAACAAAAAAAGAAGTCAAAGCTGTTGTATTCTGTGACACTTCCATAAATGAAGAATAGTTCACTCTGAATTTGTAAAAAAGACAGGCTTCATGTATCTGTTTTATGTCTCACCCTGCTCTTGTTTTAATAGTTTTGTTTCCTCATTCTTCTCATAAAGATACCAGTCACAGATACTTTAACAAATACAATCCAAGCATCTTTAGTGCTAGTCTTGAAGTAGACAACAGTATAATTAAGAACACTTCAGTGTCCTGCAATATGATCCAATTACCTCCAAGTGTGCCTTGGGACGCTGGGACTACACTGCCAGGAAGACCCAGATAAGCTCCGCGCCGTCTCTACCGTATATGGTTTGAAAAGCTCTCACAGGCTTTTATGATACGTGAACAAGTACATTGCAGGAACTTAAGGCTGGCATTTTTATCTCTGAACTCGAAGGCATTTGTAAAATGAGAAAGTATATGTCTACAGCTAAACAGAACTAATTTCCTACACCATAAAAACCTAACTTTCTGCAGGTGGCAAAACAAGCACATGTTTTGCATTTGTCTCCTCCCGTTAAGAAAAATAAATTTGAAAGGTTGTTGTGGTCTGCAGCTGCCTTTGTACGACTCACAAACTTAAAATATTATACTGAAAAAACACATCTGGTACTGAAACATGGTGATGAGCTACAGTGGACCCAATGGCCTGGTCCTGCTTGGTGTCCCCAACATCCATTTTCATTACTATCTACTACAAACGCTAGAAAAAGGAATTGTTTTGGATGATGTCATTCCTTTCTGTGCACAGCTACCTCATTTGTGCCTGAAACTTTATCTGCAGTAAGTCTGGAGACTGGAATATGCTGGCATTACCATGCACACACAAATCGACTGCACACTAGCTCTGAAGATCTTTTGAAGAGTAAGAGTTACTGAATATAAACTGGTCTGTACTTGCATGGCAGTATGTCTGAAATTGCTAAAATTAAGGCTACTTTTTTAGATCCTTTGAGTGGCAACTCAAACTGAACTGATCAGACAAAGCACAAAGTCTGAATTTTTGGCCAGGAAATTAAGAATTGAGCATTGCTTGGGGAAACCCTGACATCTGCAGATAAATTACTTACAGGAAAAAGAAGCAAATAAGGATATTCCTCTGAGGGGATCTTCAGTGTACAATGGATACCAAAATATGATAGGGTTATACAGTCTACAAAATGAACCTTGATTTCAGAGAAGACTGGTAACATGGACAGAGGAGACAGATGGGAGGTAAAAGATAGAGGATGGAGCACTCTGGTTAGTCAAACCCTTCCTTGCTTGCATGTGACAATGTTCAGAAAAAAATACGATAAAAACAACATAAAAATGATACAGTGGGTAAAATAAAACAAAACCCAGAAAAAAAATCTTCAAATTGAAGGAGTTACCTACATTATTCCTGGAGAAGACATTGTTCATCCAGTTGGTGAAGGTTTTCTTTTGCATGGACATACGCTGCTCCTGCAGCTTTTTGATATGATCTTTTTCATATTCTGTGCCCATGGTCACCTAGGAAGTCAGAAACTCAGTAAACTCAGGCTGCTGAGTGCTGCAGAGATCTGCGAGGCCACCTACAAAAAACAGCCACATGCCCGGTGTATATAGGAAACCCAGCACCAACAGGTATAAGATGCAATACCACACCCACTGTAATACCTTAATTTCCTTTTGCTTACACTTTGCACTCTAATTCCACCAACTTTGTTTTTAACTTACTTGAGCTCACCCTTTTAAAATACGTCTCTAGCTTCAGGATGAAAATGTGACATGTATCTATGCGGCTTTATTTTCTTGCTCTCAGTCTCCACCCAGTCTCCTTGATCCCATGAGGACCACCACTACCTGAAAGCCATCAATAACTTCCTTGGGTGTGCTGAAAGCACACCACAGAGAACTGATCTTAGACATTGCCAGAAGGAGGAATCTGTAAATCACTTCCAAAAAGAAAACATGCGTTATGTTCTCTGAGGACTGGTTGAGATGCTGTCGTTGGCCCTCAGATCACAGTGTTTCCAACAGAAATCAAAGAGCTGCTTAGAAAGGAAATGGAATCAGCTTGTTTCTTTCCTCACATGGGTTCAATTTTTGCACATCTATCACAGTAAGGATGGCGATACAGGTCCATAGTCACATAAACAAGGTCCTAGCCTTGGTGTCAGAAAGCATTATTTCCCTTCCCTACTCTTGTCTACTTCATCCATACCAGTGAAAAGTCAGGCTTGTCAATCCTCACAGCACCCAAGCTGAATATTCAGAAAGATTAGAAAGGAGAAGTCTTCTCTTTAGAGTCTGTGACACAATAAACTGGATTTCAGCTCAACTGGATAGCTCTTTGGATGACATTTGGCTTACATTGTAAATTGCAACAGCAGTAACCTTGCTGTTATGAAGACAAGAGGATCACTTTAAAAAAAAGAAAAATCAGTGTAAGATCCATGGCTGCAGACCCCTGTAGTGACCAAACATCATCTGCTTGAACTACTGCTATAATTATAAGTATTACCTGGGTATCAGCCTGGCTGGGAAACCAAGAAACCTGTGGTAGTGATGGGAGAGGAGAGAGGCGTCTTACTGCTGTCAACCCACTGCAAAGAGAGAAAAGAATGAAAAATTAAAACATCTGAGAAACTGTGAGAGTGTGGGCCAGTGTGACCTTGGCATTCCCAAAATGCCATGTTTGTTTTGCAAAGCTGAAGTTCTGAACAGTTATGGGCTCTGTAGCCATTTAATTCACAAACCATAAAATAGTGGGAAAGAAAATTTCATCTGTCCTAGCATAAGAAGACAGCAATAGGGAACTAACAACAGCAGCCACTGCAAACGGAAAATCCCTTGCCTGATAGTTTTCCATGCTCTGATTAGTACAAAAATAATTGCCATTTTACAATATTATAAGCTGTGGAAAGTGCAGAAGCAATATTTTTTTTTTTTACTGCATTTTTTGTTTTTTCCTTTTGGGACAGATATTTCTTAACCCTCAATGCTTGACTTTTTCAGAACAGGGACAGCATTGAATCTTGATGGCTCAGCAACAACACAGGAAAGAGCTATGACAGTAGATGAAAGCCTAATGAAAGGAAGAATTTAGCAAATTCTGAAATAGAATTATGAAGAACATCGTCTCAACATTTTCTTATCTTGTGGGGTAGTTCAGCACTGCCTATTTTCTCCATTTGAAGAGCAGATATTCAAAGAATTGCCTTTTCTTGCTGGAGAGGTGATATTAACTAATTCCCATGGAATAACCCATATAGGTAACCCATATCATAATGCCATTTCTGAGTTTGCCAAATGCTTCTCAGAACACCTGCAGGCTCCTTTCATTTTTAAGGATTGCTACCCAAACACTGCAGTCACCCCAAATAATGATGGAACTGGTTTAATTTAGGGACAAAGGAAGCTTATTTGTTGAGCTACTGCCTCACACAGCAGCTCATCTGTTGCATTAAGTTGGAAATACTCCATGTATGGAGTATTGTAAATGTATCGGTAGATGATTACCTAAAGACAGATCTGTAACAGATTATCTGCATTTGCAGGACACATAAACAGTGTTAGGAAACAAATCTAGTCATAATGGTACATTACAAGAAAAGAAAAGATCAAAGAATGTGAAAAAATGGACTTACCCAGTTTTGGAGGAAGTCCTTTCTGACGTTCAGCAGCTGGTTCTTCTGAGGAATGACTTCTACTAGATCCACTCCTACATCCACCTCACTGCTTTAACGCAGAGCGACCTTTGACTTCATGAACAGAGACCGAGTATTTATGATCTACCTATGAACCTTTCGTCTGATCTGAAAGAAAGACAGTGAGTAAAGGTTGTCACAGGCCTTGTCCAATTCTTACACTCAAAAATAATATATGAACGTCACCAAAATTGCTATAAACCAACTGAAATGTCATACATAGCTCTGATGCTTTGGTAATGAGCATCTTGCACAATTGAACTGGAGGTTCTGTCCTTCTGAAGAAATTCTTACCTGGAAAATCAAACCTGACAATGGACTCAGGAAATGAAAGCACAGCAGAGAGTACAAAGATCAGAGTGATAGCCAAGTGGTTAAACTGGGACACAGCAAATGAGAAGGTGAAACTGTAAAGCATTAGGAATTTGCTTAGCACTGCTTTGAGGAAGCTTTTGGGCACAGATACCTCCTGCTGGCAGGGCAAACTGGGGTCAAGCTGGCAGTGCCAGCTGATTCTGAAGTTTAGTATTCATGGGCTTCTCATTAATAACAAAAGGAAAAATAATTCTGGTGACTTACATAGATAGCAGTGAATCCTTTCTGGCCTTTACAAGGTCACACATGCACAGGGTACATTTACCTGGCATCATTGCCAGGAATCAGAAAGTTGCTGCTGGGAATCAGTACTGGAAAAAGGGCAGGCATCTGAAATCAGAGGCTGTAAGGAAAGAGTCAAGCTCAGAGATGAGGTAAGGGAATAGGAGTGTTTTCCCTTTTAGCATGTGTAGTTTAGCTAACCTCCAAAACGGACAGGAGGAAACATAAGCAGAAATTAGGAACTCACCCAAACGCAGGATAGATAAAACTTGAGCAGTAGATTCTGTGTCTTCATATGCACACTAGAGAAGTATCATATATAATGCCACATAAAACTGCTAAAAATAAATAAGTTGAATATTTATATTACAGGTATTTCTCAAAATATTCCCTCAAAATTCCTGGACTTACATCCTGGACTAGATAGCTAACACTGTAAGCTGTTGGTTTGAATTTGGCACAGTCTGGCTAGGTTGTGTGTGTTGAGAAAATGTCCTTACTCCTTTCAAAGAGAAGGCAGAGGACCAGTGGGTGAACTGGTCCTGGATGCAGGCATTTCCCCTATTGCAAGTTAATTATTATCTGTATGGTTAAGTGTGCAAATCACTGTCTTTGCTTTTTATGATGATACAAGGCAATCAAAGACATGCTATAAAATTTCACTAACTCCTCAATATCTATCTCAAGTTCAAAGTTAAATGGTGGACCCTTATGTGACAATGATAAATAAAGCCATTTCCTCAGTTATTTATATCCTAACAAAGTAAGAGGAAGGGCACAACAATATTTGCGTGCAGTTTCCTGGAGGGATCAGGAAAATCATCACCAATCTAGGCTAATTATGGGTCCTCTCTTTCTGCCTTTGCAGAGAAGGAAAGCCTTTCCACCAACCTCAGGAAGAAGGGCCTAAAGAATACCCTTCCCTTGCCTTTTTTCCAGCCTGAAGTGGTTTTCCATGCTGGCAGATGTGTTTCTTTGTTTCCTAACAGGAAGAATGCTGATGCCGGATTCCCCTGTACAAAATAGCCGTCAGTAAGATGTGTTAGGATGTCTCACCACCCTTTCTTATCTGCCCCCAGTCTTGTCCTGCTTAAGAGGAAAACAGAGACTGTGGAGATCAAACAGACACAAGGAGCCTGTCGTGCAGCCCCCAAACTCCACAGTTCCCAGCCATCCTCTACTGCTCTTCCACTCCTGGAACACCATATAAATCAAAGAAACACATGACACTTATTTCTATCTATTTTAATTCTTTTTCTTAAATGTCATCATTGTCCTCCTCTCATAACATGCATGTGATCTCCCTACTCCTCTCTAAGATGGGAAGAAATGTTTAATTCTCCTGCCATAAAAAGCATAGAAGTGACACTCCCACTACCCCTCCCACCCCTGATCTCAAGTGAGGCCTGGTCACCATATGAGCTGTCCCAGGGCAGCACAGGCTGTGCTCTGCAGCAGCAGCACTGGCTTCCCCTCATCATTGCCTTTGCCCACGGGGGTGCAGGAGCCTGCCAGAGAGGAACACACACACACAGGCGGGTGCAGATGCCTTCCTGGGCCGAAGCATCCCCACTAAGGCCATTTGTAGCCGACAGTCCTCATTGTGCCAAGCTGCTACAGCCGTGCCCTGCGCCGCCACTGAGCAAAGCCAGCTCCGATTTCAAAGCCATGTGACCGCAGGAGTGCCCGCTCTTGCGGGGTGGCCGAGTCTATTCACATGGCTCAGCAGAAAGGTCTGGCACAGTCCATCACCCTCATTACCTAAGCTTTGCATACACACCTTTTTGAAGGTACAAGAAAATCCTGTCTGATGCCTGCGAAAGAGAGTTCCCCAAATCTCAAAGAAACTAAGCATGTTAAATGTAAAAATGTGCATGACAGCTCAGCCCTTTATCCCCCACTGTGTCTCCAGCCATGTTACTTCCACATGTAGGAGTCTCAAAACATCTGGACATTGACTCCATGGGGTATAAAGGCAGCCCTCTCCCTCCCGGGGCAACAGTCCTGTAGCTCACAGTGTGCAAGCACAGAAATTATCCTGCTGCCTGGGGCCAGCAATCTGGGTCCCACAGGTGGCCCTTTCCCTCAGCCACCCTCCCCAGCTCTGGCAAACAGCTGATGTTCAGTCTCATCAACACAATGTGGACAGAGGTGAGCTGAACCTTGACCCCAGAATGTTTCCTATCCACATCTAACTACATTCCTAACCGCACATTACACATAATCTTAGACCTCACTGTGGCACAGCGGAACTATACTTCGGATATTGAGAACACTGGAGAGGAGCAGACAGTAAGTTATTGCAAGAAGCTGTTCACTCCTTTAGGAGTGGAATACTAGAGCTGAAGGACAGTTGGGAGGAGTTAGCCAAAAGCAGCTGAGGAGAGGCATGGCAACCTCCAGCTCAGTCTGCACAGAGTCCCTGCTTTCACAGGCCTCTCAGCTGAACTTTTGTCCCAAAAGAGCCATGTATTTGTCTCAGCTTCTTTCCCCGAAGGACTTCAGCACAGCAACCCCAGGCACGCCCCTTTCCCTGCCCCCTACATACCTGCAGTGCCAGCACCGCTGTCACCAGCCACCCCAGGGTGCCACCCACCTCCAGGCAAGGGGGTCCACGGTGGATGGAGCGTGTCCTACAGCTGAACTCTGCCTGGGAGGATCTAGCGCGGCATCCTGGGATGCTGGGTTGTTACAAACCTCAGCCTCCTCATGCTCTAGTCTAAACTAGAAGTTGCTTTTCTCTTTGAATAGTTGGCTAGCAGCGACATGACATCAACAGGGAGCAGAACTCAAGCAGAACAAGTTGAATTACATCATCCAAAGGAACTGGAGCCCCTCACTGCATTTGAAAAAGAGGACAGCTTAAAGCAAAATCAGATGGATTTATTTTTCCTGGCATGAAGAAGTTCAGTCATCTTTTTGAAACAGAAAATATATGTTTGCTTGTTTAGTCATGAGTTAAAGATATTTTCTCCTTGGAGCTGTTTATATTATCTTGAAATTTCCCTTCTGTTCCTGAACTTCAAATAGTTAACATAAGAGTTTCAAAGGCTTTTTGAGATGAACACATGGGACCAAGGACTTTCAGTCTCTTTCCATTTCACACAAACACAGATATAAGGTTTCAAGTTACAGAAGGGCCTTAATATTTTGAATATCAAACTGAAACCGTGTTGGCAATGCCAGATCTAACTATTGTATTTTTATCATTTAATTCAGATATTTCCGTTTTTTTTTCATTGCTACTAATGAAGACTGTTGCATGAGAGTGAAACTTATTCACAGCTGTATTTTAGGGGGTTGTTTGAATATCAGACTGACAAAGCATTTAGCTCTGTTTATTGATGAAACAAAACTGTGGAATTCACATAAGGAAGGGGCTCCCAGCACCCTTAGTGCCAGAGCACTGCACCTACCCCCAGAGACAGTGCCCACCATGGTGTGCTCTCAGGTTTTGGTCCCCCACTGCCCCGACCCACAGATGACTGACTGTAAACCAGCCCAGCCATCCTAGTTTCCTTGTGAAGGCACCCAGTCATGTGGAATGGCTGAAGGTCATTGCCAAAAACACTGTATAAACGTTTAACAAAAATGTATAACAGTTAGTTAAAGGTGCGAATTTTAGCAGATGAGAGCTAAGACATAGTAATACAACAATAACGAATAAAAATGGCAAGTACTCTCCATTGTAGACGAGAATCGCCAAGCCCTGAGCTTACTGGTTATACTTACATTGTTTGTTTAATTTCTTACTTTTGGACTAGACACAAAATAATGCATTTTGAGAAAAAAACCCACAGAATTATCTGAAAAGAAAATCACTATGCATGACCAGCATGTTTCAGCAATTCCTTGTTTAACAAATTGAAAAATGATGAACATAGAACTCTTACAGCGTATCTGAAATAGAGCACCTGATGAGAGATACATACCATTCATGAGCTACTTTCACTACAATTGAATCTTCAGAACTCCAGAATGAAGGGTTGCTGAGGAATATGGGTTGCTGAGCTAGCAAGACTTTGGAAAGGACATGGACAAGCTCCATCTCAGAGAAAGAATAGATGGGAAAACAACTTAGACATGGCATTAGTGAGCTTTCAGCATTCACTGGACCAAGAAACTGAGTCCACAGTCTATCACCAGGTACAAATCTGTGCTAGCATGAAGTCCTCAAAGGGGAAAAGGGAGAGGAGTATGCTTCAAACCATGGTTTCCATCCATATTTTTCCCTCAGGTTAGAAAAGCTGCATAGATTCAAGACTTCTGAACATACTGGTGAAAAAACACCTCATCTTCCTGACTGTGTTTTGATCACAACAGGTATTTGGTATGGATATTTATTTCCAGCTCATTCCGTGATCCCTGAGCAAAGGAAGGCACTTTCTGCAGATGCATTTGTTCATCTCTCTGAGCAGGGCAAGGCAGCCAAATTTTTCTCCTGTGTTTCCTACCCAAGTCAGGCAGGCAAGCCCAAAGGCCAAGCTTTCAAAAGCTCCTCTGCACTCACAGTTAGTACTTGCAGCATAGCAAGACCAGAGAAACCCAGAGCAGTTTCTGCCCCAAAGGCCTTACAAATGCACCAGACATGGGAGCAAATAAGGTTTGGAGAAACTAAGTGGCACACCAGTGTTCTTATTTTTCAAGGTTAGTACTGCCACTGGAGTTCCACCAGAAATGTTTCACAGTTTAAGAGTGCCAAATATTAGACACAACAATTACTGCAAAACTTACAAACTGGTACCATGGACACTTGTCTACTTTTCCTATTACCCAAATACGAATTGTGAATTAGAGAGAACTGCTGAAGTGTGCTGTAAATTTTTCAAAGTCTGAGCATGTAAAACAACATTCTATTAAAAATAAAATTCCAAAGAGCAACCCCTCCCACCTCCAAACCACACTAAGACCTCACTTTCTTCAGATTATTTTTTGTTTTAATAAAGAGCAGTTCCAGCAAGTCGCTGCAGTTCAAGAGCCACGGAGCCTGCAGGAACCCACAGGTTGTTTGCATGTGAAACACTCAACTTTCATGCGACATGGCACCAGGAGCCAAACGGCATGGTTTGTCAACACTGTTACAGATGAGCTTCACAGCAGCTGAAATTTGACCACACTAGGATCAATGGCTAAACTGCAGCATCCTGATAGTACAGACATATCTTTGGAAATGCCTCAAGTAAGATGTGTGCATAGAGGAGAAAGAGAGAGAGAGGAGGAATTAATTTCAGCACAGTGTTACAATGAATGTTCTATTGATACCACTGGTTATTCTCAAGTAATAGGCAGCATGGTGTGGAAGATGTCTTTGAATTTTTTGGGACAAACACATCAAAGTGCTTTTTGCTAAGCTGCTATTCAATCTACGTTTACTTTTCAAGGTTAGTTAGAAGTACCACCTCTCAGATCAAGTTTCAAACTTCCAATCCACACAGGAAGTTTTAGATTTATGTTCCACACTTGGACTTCACAAAACTTCCACATTTAGACATTAGGAAGCTCCAAAATTATATTCTGCTATAACATGCTAATTACAGAGAGGTGCTGGAGGTTTGTGGGAGTTTTTAAAATTCTTTACAGATAAATTTAATTCTGGAATCAAGCCTTGGCACAAGCGGTAATTTCAGCAACATGTTCAAGGGCACAGAAAAGAAATAGCCAGAACCTATTATGGATACATAAACTGAGGTGGGAAAACCAGCAGCTTGCCAAATAACAACTCTGTCTATGACCCTTAAGTAGCAGGATTACAAAATTCCAGTCACTTGAAAGATTATCTTCCAGAAAGCAGCACACAAACCAAAATCTCAGGTAGTTCAATATTAGTTTATTAAATCAGCAATTTTTATCAGTGCTTTCTAAAAATGATTACAAAGCGTATTAAAATATATTACAGTATCTGCAAAGAATTTACTGTGTAATGAAAGTGCAACAATAATGAACTTACAACTTTGTTTGCCTAGTTGGACAAACTGAAGCACACTGCACAGATCAAGCCTTTCCTCAAAAATCAGTGCCCTTTAAGTGAAAAGTGTTTAACAAAAAAATTAGAGCATGTGAAATAGAAAATGAAGTTCATGATCATTCTCTCAGTGCTAAGTTACACATACCTATCAAACCATATACTTCAAACTCTTCTTGAGATCCAACAATTTAAAGAGCCACCAAAATGAGTGCACATTTTGAAGGGAAGGAAGTGACAGAAAGAAAAGAGGGTGCATTTCAAGTGCTGGCAATAAACAATGTTGAAAGCCAGGGACCACCTACCTGCTGCTTTGAGACCAGGTTCCACACAAATTCACACCACACCCAATTAACAACTGGGACCTTACCCTGACTTAAAAATCTTTGTAAACTCTCCAATTTCAAGCTGTCACAGCTTTTAAGTCTCCTGTATTGTGTTTATGAAATGCAGCCCCACATTTTCTGCTCCAATCTACAACAAAAACTCACAATTTCTGAAGGAATATCACTAGGATAGTAAATTAAAACTGTGTTGTAGAATAGCTGGAGAAAAGGTAAAAGCAGCAGCCTCTACTTTAGATTAAGACAGTAGGCTACATGAGTGGGCACAGATTTCACAGGATAACTTACAGACAGCTTTGAATGAACCTGCAGAAAATGTTATTAGAATCCTAGGCATAAAATGTCCAACCAATCCAACATCTTCACCTTTCTTCAGCAGACATCAGTAACAAACTGAACCCCAAAGATTACCTCATACTGCTGTTACCAATAACTACTTACAGCACACTATCCCGAGAGAAGGCAATCCTGCTCACTTCCCATGTTTTTAACACATGGATTCACTGACTCCACAGAACATTATCCAGTTGTGTGTGTCTGGCTTAACTGAATGGGCTTGCAGACAGCCAGCAAGGCAGATGGGGGAGGCCCATTGACCTGTGAGGACATAGTGAGAAGAGATCCCCTCCCCCGAGCAACAGCAACCTACTCCATCAGTTTAGTTGTGCAAGAAACTGCTGTTTAAAGTTCACATGAAATGTACTCTATTCCTATCATCTAAGTGTGATGGTAGTTCACTGTATCACAAATCTAGAAATACATTTATGTAGCTGTGGATGCCAATGGTGAAACACTTCTATTTCTCCAAACAGCCAGAGAAAATCCACCTCTACTCCTATACATGCTTCATGCATTCATCTTCCAAATTCTACAGGAACACAAAGCAACATACTACAACCCCATCTAGGCAAAATATTTTAACTTATCAAAATGATGTATTTCAATTTGTCTGCCTTAAGACCAAGTTAGCATATTGTCACAGAGACTGAGGAAAAGGCTGTGTTCTCCATTTTACTACCAACAAAACTAGAAAAATAAAATAAAACCACAGAAACTATCCTGCTCTCCTCACTGAAGGAGGATATTTCTAGTGGCATGGGATCACATGGCTCCAATGTGTCTGGAGCATCACCCCGGGAAACTACATGTGGTGGGAACTCAAGCATGAGTCCACCCCTGCAGCCCTGTGCTGCTGCAAAGCGAGGTAAGGCAGAGTCAGAAGATCAGCTGCTTCCCAGATCTCTCAGCTTTGCCTACACTACAGTAGTCACAATACACAAGCTTGCATTCCTTCTGGTGGCTTTCCTGATCAAGCTAGTCACTAGTACTAAGCTGGTCAGTAGTGTATAAAGTGGTACTAACTGCAGACACTACCCACAAACAAACACACATTACTACTTCTGCAGCCTTTTTCTTTTTCTTGACACCTGCAATGTCTACAGACTACTTTTTGTTCAATCAAAAATAAATTACATAGAAAATAGTTACTCTGAAGATGTACAGTCACACAGGTAGACTCAGCATACTGTTTCACAGCTTTACTAAAGTGCATAGGGATGCACTAAGGTTAATTTGGCTCCTAATTTAGGTCTAACAGAAATAAAGTTGGTATGCTTGAATGGTAGGAAAAAGACATGAGGATTAAAAAAAAAAAAATTTTCAGAACAATTTGACTATGCCAGGACATCCTTGATACAGGCTGAGAAACCTGGCAAGGTAACGGTGGTGTTCTGCCATTACTTAAAATAGCATCATTGTTTCCCCATGGAAGAGCCCTGACAAAGTTCATGGAAATTGCACCTCAGAATAGAACAGATGCGGAAAGATGAGAGGTCCAGAAAGATGTGAAGTATTAAACCTGACAACCTACAAATATATGATTTGAAAAAAGAAGCTGAGGCTTTTCTTAGATCACCTACAAAACTGTACATGGAAGTGTGACTAAAACCTTAACTGGGAGACAATATCCAAACTATTTCCATCCCCACCCCTATTGCAAGGATGTTAAAGCACTTTTTGCCTTGCCCTGTCTCAGAAGGCATTACTGCTGCCACTTACTGAGAGTTAACAAAAAAGTGCTCAAAACTACAGTACTTTTGATGTGTAGGATCTTTCCTATTACAAATGGAGTACAAGTCAATTCCTGCTCATACACATAAACCAGAACTGACTGCCAAATTTGATTTCAGGAAAGAACTGGCCCTCCCTGAAAGTTCACAGGGCCAAAGACTTGCCTTCTTTCAAGGTACTTAAAAAAATCAGTTGTTAGCAGACAGTATGTCCAACTCCGATTGTGTGTTGTAGGGAAATAAATGTTTATTAAGCATCCATTCCTTTCATGGATTGTTTTCAATAAAGGAGTAATATTTGGAGGAATAAGTCTATAATTTATTATAGTCAATTTAACAGTTCCTGTTAGCCTCCCCATCCTTCAAATCTGCCACCATGGGAATTTCATCTCTCTTTTGTGGTTGTCAGCTACATGTTGGCAAAAGAGTTAAAAACTTCTCTTAAATATATTATATATTAAAAAATACACAGTCATAACTGTATAATTAGCTGTAAATAGAAATTAAATACCAATGAAAATATCCCAAGACAATCTGGTGTGCTTTGAAGAGGCTGACTTTGAGCAACACACCTTTTCTGAACAGAAAGTGAGGCTTAATTTCAATGCAAACATGGTTCATTTAGCTTAAGAAACCATTCTGCTGTCACTTTGAACCATTCAGAAATTCACTGTCTGCAGAGAAGCTAAGCTTAAACCGCAAAAAAAATTATAAATCCAAGAAGCAAAGGAGATCTCAGTTCTTCTAATAATACTGTATACTGCTGTGTAGAATTGAAGAAACTGTTCTTCAGATAAGACACAATGACAGATTGAAAAATAATTTTAGTATTTTGCAGTTCCAGATAGACTTTAAAGTTTTAAAACAAGTTTGCTCGTATTCTGAGCACTTACAAGACTCTCCTCATCACTCTTCTATCTTTTTCTAACTCCAATTAAATAATAAAAAGAAAAAAATTATTTCCTTTTATATCAGCCTTTTCTTAGACTATGGAGATGCTGACATTCACTCAATGGCTTAGAGTACATTTTTAACATCTAAATATTCCTTGCAGAGGCAAGTGAATTTAACATTTTGAGATTCAGTGTGCTATTTAGAATGGTTTGGAGACACTTAGGGTTGATAAGTATTTAGGTTTGGTGAAGGTCAGCAACTTTTATGCATGGTCTTTTCTGCTTTATGGTTATAATGGCAGCGAGACACAGACACAGGACTAGGAAAACATTTTCACCTTATGACAGAGCTATTATAAGGCACTTGTGATAAGCATGTCTGAGTGAAGGTCAGCAGGGACAGTGACACGAATGTTTCCCTGCTGCCATGCTCATAACTTCGTAGCGTGCGTGAGATGTGCTGTGAGGTTTAATGATCTAAGCTTAACTTCAATTCTTGGTATTTTCAACACATTTCCTGTGGGATTTTCAAAATCCTCATTCTTCTCCTTGTATTGTTCATTCTGCTGTCTGGAAAGGTTTCCTGTGAGATGGCGGCACCAGGTGGGAAGGTAGCGTGCCAGGCAGTTCATATCCATCCAGTTTAATCTTGATGAGATGTTTTGCTAATGCAAACTCTTCATCATCCAACATCCCATCGCCATCACAGTCTGCAAGTTTCCAGATCTTCCCCAAGACGCTGTTGGGTAGTTTAGAAGTCACCATCTCCTTCTTTGCACTAATCCCAGATATTTTGCCATTGATTGGTGACAGAGTGTAGAAAATCTCATCATAAGCAGGTTTATCTTTGGCAACAACCCACTCCTCTTCATCAGCTCCTTCCTTAGCACCTTCCCCATATCCATGGCCAAAAGGTCCTGCCATGGTGCCATCAAATGCTCCACCATGTACCATCTCTGTGGGCATGTTGCTCTCTTCCTGTCTGATTAGGTTCATCAGGGAGGCAATTTTGTTGGCCAGCATGTTATCCACAGTTTCAATTAGCTTTGGTTTCAAAGAATGAAATTTAGTGAAATCACAATTCTCCAACTGCTCCTGTGAATGACACAGTGACAGTAGTTAAAAACGATTCCAATACATTGAAAAGTTTAAAGAATGGACTTCAAATTAAAATAATCAAGTAACAATTCAATTAAAATAAATATCTTTTGAAGCTGTTTCTATAGCTGAAGCTCCTCTTGAAGGAGAAACAAAAGTGACACATTATGTACCATACAACCAACAAACCAAACACACTAAGACAATTTTGCAACAGTGTATGAGTTTGTCTATTAAATTGGTATTTCCAACACATTTCCTGTGCATATTCCATTGTCTATTAAATTACATTTACAATACCATTTTCAAAGTGTAATGGATAAAACCACAGCAGTTGTTGTTACCCAGCAACTTTCCATTTGATGACTTTTTCCAAACATCAAAGAAAGCATGCAAGTAAGTCCTCAGTCCTGCTGGCACTTATGCAAGTGTTTAAAGTTAAAAAAAAAATCAAATGTTTGCAGGACCGATCTGATTTTATAGATTAGACTTCTTAGTTGTGGTTAGGTCAGGAAGAAGTGTTCTCTAGCAATAAAGAAAAGCTGAGTTGAGGTTACAGCTGCAGTGCTTTATAGCAGTGCTGCCAGAAGGTCCCTGCAGAATTTGTGGAGTTTTCCTCCTACTAACACCAGTGAAATGTTTACCTAGGTGATATGTACTGTTCCAACACAAGCCCAAGCACGTTTTACACCAGAGCATTGAAAAATTAAAAATGCTTTAGGCAGTTTCTAAATGCAAAATGCTTGCCAGGAAGAGAAAGTTACAGTGGAAAAGGTTAAAAAACCCAAACATCATCACCACCACCACCTCCCACCTTCTGTAAAATGATGTTAAATTGCTTTAACAAATCCCATCGATCACCTCAAGGAGCTGCTCCTATACATATCAAAATGATCATGACATGAACCCAAGAAACCTGGAGCATGGGGTAAAAACAGTCAACCAACAATTCTGTTTAGGTGACATTTATATACAATCACCTGATTTACAGCACCTGATCAGAATAAATTTATGTAGTGCAATGAATCTTAGGAAGCAAAGGTCAACTTGCTATCTGTTTTGGCACAATTTTGTTTTCTCACAATTTTGCTTATTACAGAGGTGACTGATCTCTCCTGCACATATTTGCTGCCATCTGCTGCCGAGGCTTAACTGACATGCACTGTAAGTTTGAAAGAGTTCCATTCAAATTTTGTTTCAATATCCAGATCTCTCATTCTCTCATTCTGCATCATAAACAAACGCAGCAAGGGAAGGAAGAGTCATCTTTTGCCACAAAATCCCCTTTCAAAGCCTAACTCATGAAACCCTTCCAACATTCCTGCCTGTGAAAACTTAGCTAAAATACATCTTATGTTTCATCTATGATTTGCTATCTCATGCCAATAGTTGATTCCCAGGTTAAATATTTTAGTTCATGAAAGAAACTTGTGCCCTCTGATAGATAATCAGCCAGTCATCACTCCTAATGATTAGCTGTGCAAGTGTACCACATATACTGCCAGAATGATATGTCTGGAAAACATCTTCCATCACACTCATGACGAGCCCATGGTCAGAGCAAACTGCTGGCTCCTGATCTCTTGTTCTTCAGCTTTCAAGCTGAATTATCCTCTAATTCAAAGGCCATTTAAGAAGCCTATGATCTGAGACACAAAAATTGCCAACTGATGCTCGAAATCACTGCGAACACATTAGTAGTTTTTCCCTAGGATATTTTCTAAACAGCTCATCTCAAATCAGAGAACAGAAATAAACAGGCAAGAAAGTGACAGAAAGTTGGTTGAAAGACTGCAGAAAGCCCAAAAGAGGAAGAGACAAAATGTATTTAAAAATTAGTTGTGAGTATAAACCAAGAACTCTCTTTCTCCTTCACAGAATACAGGACAGAACAGGAAAAAAGCAAAACACTATTTCAGAAGCAAGAGGTTTTAAGATGAATTTTTCAAGTAACACACTGCCTTTATTACCAGTAAAAACAGGAACAGAGTAGAGTAAAAATGAACTTATGACTAAGGATATCTTCACCTACACAAATATTTGATACCATTACAAAAATGATAAATATAACCACATTTAGGATTCAAAACAAGAAGCCCCTTAACCCATGAGTGTTCACTGCCATTTTATTTGCACAAAGCCTCCAGTACTTTCTGCCAGAAGAGACTATGTACTGACTAAAAGGACAGAAGGTCAGATTCCTTATTTTCATATTCTTTATGTAGTCCTGCATCAGTGAATGCACTCCAAACAAGTGACCATTATTTTTTGGTCTGTATCACTTCCAAGACACTGTTATGTCACATCAGTCAAATGACTGTCATTTCAACTGCTCTACTGCCAAAGACCCTAAGGTGTAATGCTGAGATACTCTGTTCTACCTTTTCCAAACTGGCAATCCTGCTACATAGTTGAGTTATTTCAGTGGAATGGTAATCTACCATCTTACCTGCATTTTCTTGACTTCAGGGAAGTCCCCTGCTGAGATATGGTGTTCCCTTTGCAGCTGGATGTAGATCTCTGGCAACTTGTTGATCAGTTCCTTCTTCTTGTTCTCTTTCCCAAATACAGAGGGCATCTCTTTTTTCAGATAGCTGATGATATAAGCATGAACCTAAAAAGAAGCAAAACTGAAATCAAAACTACTGTTTACCAACACTAGGCAGTAGTGTTCCTCACTTTGGTCATAAAAAGAAACAGAAATATGTTTCCCTAAGGAAAGATATTATCAACTTCTGTTTCTGGAACTTAGTGTTTACATGAACAGTTAGCTAACAGTTAGTTATTATTAGCTTTTGCTGCTTTCAGCATTCCTTTGAGGGGCAGAGAGAAAGGAAACACATTTCAAAGAAATACAGATGCACACTTGCTGTTTTAAGGAGAATGCATTCTGTGAGTACCAACAGCAAGAGAAAAAGCAGGACCCCAAACCCCATGTCCTGACACTATACACAGAGCTCCAGCCAGACTGGTCCATCTGTATGATTTGTAACTCATTTGCCAGCCATTGTGGGAATCAATGGGATAATTCCTCCAGTAATCCAAGTATGCTAAAAAAAGTGGTAGGGCTCTCCATTTGAAGTGATATTGCATTCCTATCTATTTACCCACAGAAAAGTACCTGTAGTCTATATTTATGTAGCCACCTATACAGGTGACAGAGCAGCCAGTTCCAATAGGAGCAGTATGCCATGGCTGCCTTGTGAAGCCCTAGGGAGAGAAGTTGAGCCTTTCCAGCTTATAAGGAAAGCCATTAATTTAGGATGTCTTTATACTCACTGATTCTTGCATTGCCATCAAAATATCCATCCTGCCCACCTTCCTTACGCCTTTATTCTGAACCACTCATCTCTTCCCCCTTGCCACTCTCCCACCACCTTTCCCCACCAAAAGGATCTGCTTGGCCACAGAGCAAGTGATCAGGGCCAGAAGAGAAACAGTGGTTGCACTTCCTAACTGAGGTGAGTTCACCTATGCAGCTCATTGTATGGACATTGATACCCATTTTGCACACAGGAGGGAAGGCACCAGGGCAGAGCCTTCCCTTAGAAGTAATGCACAGCTACCACAACTTGATGTTACCAAACTGCTCTCCTAAGCTCTGACCTAGCCAGGACCATGGCAGACAAATGACCTCCACAACAGGATGTCTTTACAGAACTCAGGTCCTTGTTCATTTAAGAAGAATGTAGATGTCCACAAAACAGAAGTTATTTACAATTTTCACACACACAGAAAAAAACAAGTTAAAAATTAGGTATGTCTATCAAACTGTTGAGCAATAAACAGGAGAAATTTTGAAGACTGGGAGAAGACAAACTACCATTAAAAAGCATCAGTAAAACAAGTGATTGCTTCGGTGTTGTGTAAGTATAATACTTAATACCTACCAAACCATGACAAAATGTGTACTATAGCATTCTACACAAACCTTACACAATCTGCACAGGGCAATTGCTCTCCCATTCATTTCCTTACTTGTTAAGGAGGAAACAGTAAGAAAAAAAATCCTTGCTTTTTAAAGAAAAATGATGTAGCCAATTTTTATGCGCACATCTTAAGTTCACAACTTTCACACAACACTACTTCCTTATATCTAAAAAGAGTGTTTGTATTTGAATGGCAAATAAATTTACATTTCTACAGAGGAGAAAAAAACTCCAGCATAAAGAAGCATAAACCCATGAAATTTTCTAAGAGCATAGATATAAGTATTTCTCCAGAAACACAGAATGGATTCAATAAGGGTATTTTTTTGAGCACGTGTAAACAAATGTAAGCAATTTTATGGATCTTATGTCTAAAATAGTATTTCTGTCAAACCCAGAAGAGTATGTTTATAATTCATAAGCACGAAGAGTTTCACATGCATACACTACGTGGCCTAAGGTCTGCCAGTATGCACATGTGTTTCTTGTAGATAAGAACGGTCCCCATCTTTAAAATGGGATAGTGAGTCATGGGACCTAAGGAAAAACAAAAAAAAAGAAAAAGCCTAATGCCCAAATTTGACAGCATGTTAAGAATTTCCTTTGTTTCTAGTTACTGTAAATGCTTCAGAAAACATTAAGAAGAAGGTAGCACAGAAATAGGGTAAAAGAAACCCTACACTCAGTCCTGTAAAAAGCCATTTTTCACTGTCAGTACTATGAGAGCAGTTCGGTAGGCAGAAAAATGACACTGGATTACATTTCTGCTTTCCTGTAGATAAACAGTTTATTCCCCTTCCGTGACTGTCTAACATAACCCTAAGAGCACTACATTCTGTATTTACCTTTACCCATTTTTATTTTACATTTCTTAGAAATATCTAAAAATTACTTGTCTGACACTCCTTCAACGCCAAAATGATTGTAACAAATGAGAACAAAATGCCAACATTTACAAAACAGACTGGATCTGAGGATTAGAGCAACTTTTAACACAACATCATTGTCATTTTAAAAAGAATTTTCAAACAAGCGACTTCTACCAGGTGCCCTAAAACTCCGGCCACAAAAATATCCCCGAACAAACAGCCCTCCTCCAGCCCCAAAAAATAACCCCACCAAAAAAACCCCCAAAGGTCTGTCTTCATATTCAGAAAGTTAAATAAGCCAACACATGAAGTGGTACACACTCCCAAACAACTATTCATATACCAATGGAATTGCAAATTCTCTTCATTTTTGGTTAGAAGTTCACATTAAAATGTGCTCCAAGGAAAATGCATTTTGTTTTGTAACTGCACAGGAAATTAGAGCTCCTGTCTGCTACCAATAGCTTTCTCCCCAAGTGACTATCTTTTCCTTGAAAAAGTGGCAATTCAATCCAAGATTAAAAATGTGCTAAAAAGGTACAGTTTATAGCAAGAGAAAAATTGGGAAGGTTAAGAAAGGACATGCTGAGAACAGCAGAGACTGCTCATTCAACTTTGCTTTCTTCTCTTTTCTTACCTTTGCAAGTCTTGCCCTTTTGATGAGATCATTGAGTTTCCTCACAGCAGCCTTCTGTGGGAGACTCTGGATATCCTTGAAGAGATCCTGTGCCTCGGCCTCAAAGAGTCTCCGATTGTCCGTGTTTCGCAGAGGATGGGCCCAGAAGGAGCCAATGTAGACCCGCAGCACCTCTGGCGTGTCGATCACCTTGCCCAGGGACCACATGAGTGCACCATAGACCCTCATCAGCTGCTGTGTGTCCACCTGGTCAGCCTTGTTAAGCACCACTCGAATCTTGTCATCCTGGCCCCGGAACGACTTAATGGCCTCTGAAAACTCATCAGATATATCCAGCTTATGGGCATCAAACAGGAGGATGATTCGGTCAACCCTCTCAGCAAACCACTGGAGGACTTGGCAGAAGTCGTAGCCTGAAGGAAGAACACACTGTTACAGTCTTACCATTCAGAAAGGTGAGTCTTGGACAAGGTAGGGCTGGGGATAGAGAACAAGAGGATTACAGGCTCTACCTGGGGGCAAAAAGGAAATTTATTACTTAGGAGGACAGTCTGTGGATGGCAAAGTCAGGACAACTGTATCCTGCATTTCCTTGGACCAGTCTCACTATTACCACCTTTTGTTTTTACCACCACCCTTTTTTTCTGTCTCACATCCACATTTGCCTCTTTCCAGGAATCTGGTTCCAGCACAGTACCCAAGCTAAACAGGACTGTGAGGCTCTGATCACAATCTCTCTTCATCACTGCCAATATTGGTCACTTTGGTAGCACTGTTTATCTGAATTAACAAGGAAAATTGTGCAAGTGCAGCACTCCAGTGCAAGTCAGCAACCAGAAATATTTGGATTTTAAAACCCTTTTCATACTCATCTCTCCTTACATTGCGACACTTGCTGTTATTTTTGCCACAGCAGACTAAGAAGTACAATTTACAAGTAGTGACTGCATTGCTGCTGGCTTTGAGGATGTGGCAGATTACAGAACAGGAGCAGTGACCTTTTCACCTGAAACAAGCTTTATCACGTTCTAAAGGAAAGCCTCTTCGTAGCACCCATCTAAATACTTTTACAGGTTCAGCTGGCACCTAATCCACACAACAAAGAGGATTCAGGAACTCCTTATTCAGAAGTGACACATCTAATCCACAGAGTCACCACTGGTGATGCAGCTTTGGGTTTGGCATGGATGTGACTCATCTAGCATGAGTAAGGAACAGCAAAGTATGTACTGGGAGCTTTTTGCTTTAAAAAAAACCCAGTATCTATTTTCCCCTGAACTGTTTCCCAGTACTTTTTGAAACACTTGCCTTCACACCACTCAATCATGAACAAAACACCCCCTCCCTTCCCAAAAGAGGTTCCTCCCTACATCCTGCCAGACACTCATTTTGCCTTTCAAATCTTGCAGACCACACAGACATTTCTGTCTGCAAGGGCGTGAACATCACCAGTGATGCCACAGAAGCAGCACAGGGACAGGCATTGTCTGACCAGAGGACAATGCTGGCAGACATCTGCATATTCTGCTGCAGCCACTTACACTGCCCCTGAACTGACAGGCAGGAAGCTTCTGGCACATCCTCCTGCCGACAACAGGAGCGGGAAAGGTGTGTCTTGAGACATCTTTGAATGGTGCCTTCTGTATATATTTCTGACCCTTCAAGAAATCAGCTCCTTCATCTGTGGCCTGGATGCTTTCCAGAGCTAAAAATAGAGCATGCTGGGAAATAGTGCATGTCCTCTAATTTCACATAGTTCCTTTACTGTTTCCCTGCACATTAAAATGAAAATTAATATTTGAGTCCTCTCTTGGTCTCAGAAGGCTTCAACTTACTCCTAGTAATATCTGTCAATTTTTAGTATTATACAGATGCTACATTCATTCATAGGAAAATAGTTAAACAGTAGCAAGTGAGATGGGAATAAACCACCAACAGCAAAGAGACAAGGTCTTATACTGAGGCCCTGTAATGTTATTCTTCCATCAAACATTTTCAATAAGAAAAGCTGCAGCTTACAAATGTTAGACACAAGCTAAACTTCTAGAAAGCAGAACCCTCTCTGAAAGAAACCCATTCAGGGATAGCAGAAAACAAACATCTTGTACAATCCTGCTTACATTTGCACACAGTAATTTAGAAAGTCATCAAAGCAACTCAAACTTCAAAATGTACTAAATTAGACTGAGAGCATAAATGTGTTTAAGTCAGACTGACTCCTTCAGGAAGCAGGTCAGACAAACCTTGCTGTGTTCAGCATCACAGGACAAGTCAAGTTTGTGCTCCACAAAACCACCTATATGCAAACTGCACAAGCAGCCCAAAAGCCATTCACAGGAAATGTATCTGACTATGCAGTGTTTCAGCCAAGGTTGAGTGTAGTGATTTCTAATCATGATAGCATGGAATATGTGCATGCAGTAAATGCCTAGGCACTTGTAGATAACTTCTTGTATGCTGATGCCTAAGTATATGAAACCTTTATTTAACCTGCCCTCAAAGCCTGGGACACTGAGAGAACAGTGCTCTAAAACCAATTCCCAAAACCTCATATTTGGTACAGCCACACTTTAAACATGATTAAACCTAACAGCATACAGGAGAACCACACTTTGATAAAAGAACTATGACAAGGGACCCATTCAAGACAACCTTTAACACAATCATAAAATGCAATCTAATCAAGTTAAAGCCTGTGAAACAGGTAAGCGTTTGAGGTAATTACTGAGCTATGTCAAATTAGGTGAAAGTCCATCACATCAAAGGGCAGGCCAGCTAGGTTGTAACAATTGATAAGGCACATACCATCAAGACAAGGAGTTTCTGAGCAGTAAGGGGAAAAGAGCTATGTTTTGTTAAATCACAGGATCAATTGTAGATGGTAGTGAAGAGTTATGGTCCTTCAGGCAACACAGGACTACCAGTGAAACATAACCTGGAGTGAAACACAACTCTGTCCTGCACTTGGAAGTCTGAGAGTTCCATACCATTACCTAATGGTGTTGGATTTGGTTACACAATTGCTCACTTTTTCAGTGGCATATTAGTAGGATACTCTAGTTTTCTGTTTATTACATGCTCTCTTCTATACTATTACAAAAGTGGCAACAGATACTTGAATGCTGCCAAACATAATTTTCTCTTGATTTAATAAGGAAAGAAGGGGTAAAATGCACCCAGTTTTAACTTGAGGAGGAAAAAGGGAGCTGGAATTCACAATGGAGAAACTGAGCACCACTGATTTTATCTGATTGTGTAAACGGGGATCTAAATATTTTGTGGACATTTTATGAGAAAATATTTTCAGGACTAAAAATCGTTAGTTATACACTCAATTTTTTTCTGTCTAAAATAAGAGTTCCAACATGCAGTATTTGTTTTATTTCTGGTTTCACAACATTCAAGCTTTTTCCTGCAGAGCTCTCATGCTGTTCACCTCTACTATTTCACCAACATATCACATAAAGGAAAGTCCAGCACTCTCCCCATGATGAATGCTTTACATGACTATGAGTAATAAAGAGGACAAAACATCACTGAACAAAGAATCCAGAAGCATCTGGTAGACCAGTTTACTAGGTAAGCATAATTTAGATTACAGTCCTAAGAAGACAGTCCCTTATTCTGTCAGTTTATTATAAAGACAAAACTATTGTTGCATAGCTACCATATATTGTGGTGGTACCAGGATTTCCTCAAAAAATCTCAGGTGTGATATGTTAAAGAATTGTTTATTTCCTCTGACAGAGACATGAAACACAAGTTTCCATTTCTTAAGCAAATGTCTGAAAACAGATGGCAGCATAAGCCACACCCTGCACCACTACGATTTACAACTCCACAGAAAAATTACACGCACTTTAATGCAGCTGAAGAATGCAAGGAAGAAAGTTGTTTACATTACACTGTTCTGTTTAAATAGTTTCTCAAGACAGGCTAATGTTTAAAACAGCTTGATAAACAATGCTCAGTTCTCTGCAAAATTTTCATATTATTAAAAATATTCTCATTTGCTTTTTCTCCTTCTACCATTTGACTTCCTCTTTTGACTGTATATTATGGCATAACTGAGCAACCTTAAGAAGCAGCTCTAGCAACTGTGCCCACAAAAAACCCACCTTATTTATAGGCCCACCCCCAAATTTTTCAGACATGACCAACCTACAGCTGTTATGAAACATTTCTTCATTCATGAACTTCAGTAGTATATATGAGTCATTACTACTTCATGGAATGCAATTAAAATGATGAAAACAAGGCTCTTTCTCAGGAGTGACAAAGCACTAATTAGTCAACAGACCATGCAACTGTAGCCATTTCAGCCATAGCAGCAGGATGACAGAAATACCAACCCCCACCAGCTTTCAAGAGAAAAAAATTCCAAAGCTGACACCCAGGCTTAAAGCATGGGTTGTACAGGGCTTGTGGTATGAAAGTGTGGGACAGACCACCATACAGTACACTAAAACAGGCTCCCCAAAGACCAGGCTGCTGATTTCTCCAGTAGAGCAGAAAAAATGTAGTGAGCTTGGTTACTATAAAGCTCTGCAACTGACCTCTGCTGATCCGCTGCTTCTCTCCAGAGAGGATGCCAGGGCTGTCAATGATACTGATGCTCTTCAGGACCTCGTTTGGTAGCTGAGAACACATGAACCTGCAGGAAAGGAGGGAAAAAGCCCATTAACAATAGCTCTAGCTCACAGACTGTTGCTTGAGAGCTCCCCATTATATATCTGATTTTAGGAAGACTCAAGTGAGGTTCAAAACAGTTTCTGAATCCTGGCGAATCTTTATGTTTCGCAACCAATCATGTTTAAGAAAAATGACGAAGAGAGCTTCTCAAGAAAGAAAACACAGGGAAACCTTGTAAAATGTACATCCAAGTGCTGATAAGACTTTAAATTTTGCAAGAGCTGAAAACTTGGGCTTTAAATGCAACATTAAAAAGACTCCACCAAACCACCATTTTGCTAGGACCAAATTTAGTACACACAAGAGAAAATCCTTCATGTACTCCAGCTTATGCCCAAACCCAAAGACTGAAAACGGGAGCAAGAAGAAAGCCACACTGACAATATGTTCCAGTACCTGCCACATCTCCCTCTCGCCTGATTTAGCAGTGTTTGAGTGATCCCTACTCTCTAACCCACCACTCTCCTCAGCTGGGGTACCAGTGAAAAACACCAGTATTTCTCCCAGAAACCCAGCCAAAACTATCACACTGCCAGAAGCAAGAGTTCAAATTACACACAGTATGCTCTAAACAATAACCTCCTGCCGCGGCAACGGGAGGCAAATTCAATGGTGGTATTACAGAAAAATAAATAATTCACAAGGACTCTGAGAGCCCTGCAGAACACTTGTGTGTTACAGGCAAGCTACAGTGATGCTTCTGGGATAGTTAATGACTGAAGAACTTCACTGCCCTTCATCACAACCTGCCTTTAAGACATTTGCATAAGAGCTTAATCTTCTTATCAGGGAGCAGCTGAAAATACTAAGGAGCACAAAGAGTTACCCACCCTCCTCCTGTGAGGCTGCCCCACACAGGGTTAAGCTGCAGCCTCAGGCTCCAAGATGGGGCTGCCCTTCATCAGCCTGTGGCTTCACAAAGCACACTGCCTCAAAAAACAGGGTATCCCAGACAGGAAATCGGGAGCTGTGCCAAGGTCAAACAAGACCTTTAAGGCCTCGGATGATCTGAGTTAGGAAGAGTTCAGCCAGTCAAGTATCAGATACAAAATGTAAACTATATCAAAATCCAGATGATATTTCATACCGTAAAAATTATTCAAAGAAAATTGGGAAGAAAAGAAGTCCTAGCACCTCACTTCACCTTGTTCTGCAAGAGATCTTGTAGCAATGAGCCTTTAACAAAAGGACACAGTGTGGCTTCTGGGATAAAACAGAAACAGCAGCATCACCTGTGCCTCTCCCTGAAACCCACAAGGAAACAGCAGCCATCTACTCCTGATAGAACCTGAGGGTATGTAAACATAATGTAAAATTTATTGTTCGTTTTAGTGGAACACCAGGTATAGAAAATACCTGAAAAAATAGCTGAAGCAAACTCTTCCACTAGGGCTAATTTTCCACTAGTTTAAGAAATATTTTTGAAAGAGCAGTTGAGGTACTATTTGAGAAATTCACATTATTTGAACTTGCCAAAATCTAAAGGCTTTTTTATGTCAAAGCAAACACATTACATGGAAGCACAGCAGACATCCACAAGTGACAAAGAAAATGCATTTAATCATGTGAACCATTACAAAAATATACACATCACCAGTGTGTACAGCATGAAGCAGCCTTCATAAATTTGGAAGTGTGAAGACTGAAATTTAATGTATATTTTTTCTTATCACTCTCATCTGACCTTAGAAAGCCCAGTGCTTGTTCAGTATCACCAAGATGTTTCTAGACCTGTCTCATGGGAAGAAAGGCACCGTTATGCCAGCTGAACAATACAGCAGTGTCTTGACTCAGGCACCACCCAAATGAGGACAGCTGGAAAGGACCATGGGAGAAAATAGAGAATTACAGGCCTCAGAAATGCAGACACTGCCATCTTTGCAGCAGTCATTAGTGGCAATGGGAGGAGAAAAGGACATGGTAAACACATAGGAAATAGAAGCATGAACTCAGAATTAACTGCCTGCTAGCTTTTAGAATATGTCCATAAAATAAAGATGAAAGATGGGTTAAAAATCTTGCCTCAAACTAATATTCTAGACAACTTAAAACTGTAATGACAGTGGTATTTGAGTATCTCTTTTCAACACTGAGACTTATTTCTTAACATACCACTTCATGCAGGTCATGTAAGTGCTGCATCATAAAAAAACAGAACTACATACTATCCACCAATGACAGACTTAAAGAAAAAGTGTTACAAAAACAGTTGTATGAATGAGATGACTGCAATTTCTTATGACACATCAAAATAGACCAGGACCATGCATTTCTTCTCAGCAGCACTGATTTGTTTACATGCTTTTTTGGTATAATGCAGTATTCTTCCCCCACCAGCACTCAAGGGCACACTAGGTCCTGTCCCCCTTCCATTTCCTCCCCAACTTTTCTTAGAAGTATACAGGATAAGTAAGAGATTAATAGAAGAACACCTCCCACAAGCAGTGAGATATAGGGGAAAATTAGACGGGGTCATGGAAAAAGACAAAAGCAAGGTAACATCAATAAATTAATGCAGCTAATTACTAAGTACAAGCCTTGATTGTGATACCGTGTTCTTGTTTGTTTCATTTTTTCCATTACCTCAGTCCCTGCTTCCTGCCATTCGGATTGTTACACTTGGATGAAAAGGGCACTCAACTTCACAGTCTAAGTGTTCGTAGCCTTAAGTTCCTCCATAAAACAAAACACTAGAAGTGGGAAACCGTTTAAAAAATTAAAGGGGTGGGGAAGGGACAGGGTGGGTGGAAGTAGAGAAAAGTCTGTTAAGGCAGGAGTGAAAAATGTAATATCGGATAAAAAGAACTGTCAGCATGGCAAATGAGAGAAGGCAAAATAAAATATGTACTATGATTACAGGTAACCTAGTAGGAACTCAAAGATACTGAAGCCAAAGACAATTTCATCTAAGTGAAGTCATAAAGAGAAAGGAGTTGGTAAGTTTTGAAAAATGCTAGGGAAAGATAAGCACCTAGATTTCCACTGAATAACTAACACGTAAGAGTGAATGTTGGGGAAGATAAGGGTGCTCACAGCACTTCAATATAACAATTTACAGTCACCAAAAGAACTGGAATAATTTAGTCAGTTACTTTGAAAGTACATCTTTTTAGCTAGCCAATGATCTTGCTTGCCTAACAGTCAGAACCTGACACAACTAGTTAGATGATTTAGGCAAAAAATTACATCACCACTCATCCAAACAAACACATACTATTATTAAATGTTCTGTGCAAACATCTGAATGTTATGCAAAATACAATTTATATAATTTGTATTATATTATTTTTTTGTAGAGAGAGCACAAAGGTGAGGAAAGGGAGAAACATAACAGTGATCTGGAAGACAGAATTTAGCCAGTCATCTCAAAATTATTTAAAACGGGACTTGACTACAGCTTTCCACAGCCCACATTCTTATCTCTGCAAAGCAATAGCCAAGCCAGCTGTAAGCAGCTATAAACTTTCTTCTCTGAGTAAGCACAGCAATAGATAAAATTGTACATGATGAACTTTTAACACGCATGCCAGTATTTATCAGCCAAACAGGAAAGTTTATTGTTAAAAAGAACCAATTTAGATTAATTGGCTTGCAAAGTGAGGCCTCCATGTCAAGCTACCATCAAATACAGGAAGAAAACAAGGTGATTGCTCAGACAATAAGAATGGAGTTATTAGTAACTAACTTTCAACTGGAAATATTTAGCATGCTGCTTAAGTTTACTACCAAAATATTCACAGCCCCTGAACGGGTCTTCCCTTTTTACAAATACACAGCAGAAGCTAACACTATCTCCCTGGTCTGTGGAAGTACCTGAACACCCAGGTAGTTGATAATAAACACTTAGCAGCTTGAGTTTTTATTTTATCCATGGGGCACATTTCAATCTTTTCCATTCTTGTAGGTCTTATCACATATCCCAGCAATTCACAATTTTAAATAACTATCCCAAGATATCCAGTGAAATCAGTGGAAAGGAGAAAGACAGCACCAAAGGGAAAATATTTCTTTCCTTTTTTTTTTGAATGGTAGTTTTTAAAAGGTTAGCTAGTACTAACCTATCGGTTTTATTGAGTAGAATTTTTGCATAAACTTATCCTGAGTTCTACCTGGTGTCATGCCTCACAAACAAGTCACCCAGTGGATCATTTCTACAGTTTTCTGTGAATTTGTTTTAACAACTATTTTCTAGTCAGATAACTGAATATCTCCATCATAATGCCACCCTACCTAGTGCTGCCTTTTTTTATTTAATTCACCCGAACTGCCACCACTTCTGCTTGTATTTGAGTATTTACTCCACATTGTTCAAAACAGAACATGCTCAAATTTAAATGTAATCATCAGAAGACACAAAGCAAGATGATCTCACCTGTTCAGGAACGCATTTCCAAAGCGGCCAAGTTTCCGGAATGGCTTCTTAGGATCAACAACAAGGGCATTTCCAGGAACATTTCCTTCTGTTTCTCCATACATTACAGCAATAAAGGAATCTGTGGTAGGCTCTGGACCAATCCGCATGCCTGGAAAGTCTTGCTCCAGCAGGTATCTGGAGGTGAAGAATACATTAATGAATGTATACACAATAGCTATATTTATACTTAAATATTCCGAAAGAATCAATGATTGGGATCCATGGCAAAAGCAAATACCTACAATTTACTTGAAAATTCCCAAGGATATGTATCTTGTATAAAAATAAGATTACATTTACCTGCATTTTATTATTTGTGTTAACTGGGGAAGGAGAAAGAGAACTGAATTAGTTTTTCACAACTTATAGGTAAAAGGATAAAGTAAATCCCCTTACAAAGACAGTGTGGAAAGCACTCCCTCAATGCAGCACCTCAGCCACTTAAGTGGCTTCTACCAAATATCTGAGTGCTGTAGGTTACACTATAAAGCATGACTGCTTTTCTCAGTGTTTTCAAGCCTATGTCAGTGCTGCTGGTACAAAAAGGGAATGGTTTGAAGCTGTATGTGAGTAGATTTAGCTAACTGACAGATATAACCCTTTAACCAACTCGGTATGATCTCACTAACTTTAATTCATCCTATCAGAGGCAAAGAGGAGCATTACAAGACAATAAAATTTTATCTGTTTGGGAGTGAGGAATTTTTTTTTCTTTTGACCTGCACATCAACAATTAATTGTTAACTAAGTCAGATCTGCAGGCCCAACAGTAAAGTACTTCCAAATGACATCAAGTCAGATAGTGCTATACCACCAGAAACTATCTTGCACCTCTCTTTGAGTAATCCACTGACAGAAGACACAGACAGCACATACTCAGAGGGCCAAACCTTGACTTTCCAGACAACAGGGTCTGAAATGAATTAAGTGTGTATTCAAGTATTAACATCTAATGGAACCAGGGCATTTATTTACATAAAAAGCCGGTCTGCATCCCTTCATGGACTGCAAGTGCGAAGTAAAAGCAACCCCGAGCCCTTGGAGCAAACCTCCCTCTAGCACACATTCTGTGACAACTGCCATCCTTCACAGAGACACAGACAACACTGCTTAACTTTAAAGTATGAGTGTTATTGTTCTCAGTCACAACAGCATCATCTTGGCGCTCAATACTAAAACAAAGTGTTTTCAATGTCACCCTGCAATTTTTAAAAAACCCCAAACCAACACAATTTTAATCAAGTGCAATTTAACTATTTACATAGCCAAAACTTGATTTACATGAGAATTCTTCTTCAGGCACAGGTGGTCCTGCATAGACAACAGCACTACTTTTGTTAAGTTTATATTAAAACTGCTCTTTTAATGAAGGTTTATTCTGGACTTAATCCAAGAGTGCCATGCCTATTCTGCTATAATTTCCTAAATCAATACTGATTTGAGAGGACTTGCTGGCTGCTTTTGCTGCAAAAAGCACTTTACATGGTATCTATACTTGCTGAACAATCTCTGTCTTCAAATAAAGCATTCAAGCATTCACAAACTTTATAGATCAGTGCACAGAAGATGAATTTATGGAACTAAATATATGTTACAATTTCAAAGACTCTTTTCCACTAGCCTTAGCAAACTGGCTCCAATTAGCTTAACCTATAATCAGGGAGCATGGAACAGTTATTTACATGAGATTTCCTGTAGCTTTCTGCTTCCAAATAAAGAAACTGCAAAAATGCCAATACTAAAACTCATGAGGAAGGAGGAACATAAGAACAATCATGCCAGAACACGCCAAAGTCAATCAGTTTTATCTCTAGAATAAGCTGTACCTAATACACAGTAACAGGGAAATAAAACTGACATCTCTCCAAAAGCAAATGAAACAACACTCAAACCTCTCTGCCCACACAGGTTTGTAAAATGCAGCAGATCCCTCACTATACAAATTAGATCATTAAATGATCTAAATGAAATTAAGACAAAACTACTTTAATTGCTCACCAGTTGAACCCCTTACAGAAATGCAGGATTTTCAAGTGTTGTGGCAAACATCATAACACATGAAACACTAAAGTGTGTTCCCACCTCTTCACAAAATATCACTGCAGACCAGAGTTCTCTGAAACAAGATAGCAAGGCAAGCTCACACAAGCCACTAAAATTTTCCAGATTGGAGTTATCTGCGGCTTTGATTTTGAAATATCAATTATACTTTTGTCTTCTAAAACAAGGTTTTTAACTTGCCATGATAAAATATTCTATTTCTAACATTGCTTCTCCTCACTGTCCTTCTTTTAAAAGAGAAAGGGTCTCTAAGAGACTTGTAAGTAAGCTCTTGATAGAAACTGTCATTCCCAGACTTTTGCTAACAGAGGTAGCAACTCATAAGGTGACAGACAACATATACACGAAGATGATCCAAGAGCAGCAGTAAAGGTAAAGAACATACACATGAATCAAATGCACAGGAGTGAAGTCCTACATCCCAGGTAAAGGAAAACTACATGGTGGGATCTAGATGCAGGAGCAGACACCTCCAGGGTAACAGGATAATTGCCATCTACTGTAAGCTCATAAATTACAGCATGATTATGGAAATTTGGTGGTGATGACCTTTTAGATGCCTAAAAAAGTAATTTCATGGCCTGCTCATGAATTTGCTGCATATGTAAAGAGTTGCAAGTATGGAGAACCTTTCACGATTTCCAACATCTCTGATGCTCTGAAGTCGATAGTGCAAATTCAGATTAGCTGTTTATGGAAACATAATAGGTTTTTTTCTCATAATTTATTTTCCAGAATAAATGCTACTGAATTGCAATGATACTCCAAATTTAATGTCATAAAAGCAGCTTTAAAAAACAGGTTTTTATAGCGATAACAATCCAGGAAGGCAAGACCTCCTTCCAAATACCAAGCCCCACCCAACAGACACAGTGCTCTGCCTGGTACAACTATTCAACAGCCTCAGGAATCACTTTCCAGCACAGGTATTTTCCATTGAGATTGGCAACAGTTGCACATCAAGAGTTAGTACAGGCTAAAATAAATCTGTTCTTGAGCACTGGCTGTGCTCAAGCCTGATGGGTTTGGCTGGGACAATAGCTACTATGTGGCTGTGTTTTGGATCTGTGGTGAAAAGCGTTGACAATACAGGGATGTCTCCATTACTGCTGAGCAGCACTTACACAGGATCACAGCCTTTTCTGCTTCTCACCCCACCCCATAAACAAAGAATTAAGAGGGAACACAGCTAGGACAGCTGATCCCAACTGACCCAAGGGATGTCCTGTACCATATGGCATCCTGCTTAGCATACAAAGTTAGGGAAAGAAGGAAGGAGACACTTGGAATTACAGCATTTTCTCTTCCCAAGTCACTGTAATGTATGATAGAGCCCTGCTTTCCTGGGAATACCTGAACATCTGCCTGCCCAGGGAAAGTAGTGAATGAACTCCTTGCTTTGCCTTGCCTGTGATGCTTTTATTGTACTCAAGCCATGAGTTTTCTCATTTTTACCATTCTGATTCTCTCCCCTATCCTGCTGTGCAGGGTGTGAGTGGCTGTGTGGTGCCTGGCTGCAAGCTGGAGCTGTGGGGTGGACTAAGCCACAACACGCTGTAATCACACTTCTCAGTGTGAAAGAACAGTATTACTTACCCACACAATAGGTAAGAGCAGTCTCCTGTAAAGTGAAAAGCTGCCAATGTTTCTATACAAAGGCTACATCAGCACAGGAAAATACCTGGATTTTCAGCATCTACAACTACATGCTCTTCTCAGGACTTTTCAGCAGAGAAGGAGTTCAAAAAGGCTCACAGGAAGAATGCTTAAAAATAGCCAATGCCCTAAAGACAGTCTAGATCAAACAACAGACATCCTGTTGATTCTTCTCTCTTTGTTTTTACCTGGACTATAACCTTTCAGCTTTGCCAATAAACATTCATCTATGTTCCTCTGCAAGATGTATAGCCAGGCTATGGGAAATTAGTTTACAAAGTTCCAGAGATAGAAAAGATTACTCACGGTTGAAGATACTCTTTATTAGCCGAAGTCTAAATGCATTAGCTAGGCCGCACTAATGCACAAAAGCAAGTGAGCTGGACAGAGCAGCACTGAACAGGGACACCCTGTGATGCATTGGGAGATAAACTCATGGCTCCTTTATAGTGCTGCTCACCTCCACACTACTTACTGCACCAAGTGTTCCTCTTCTTTTTTTTTTTTTTAACACAGAAAACTAGCAGATGTTTGCTTTAGTGTAAGAATTTTGCTCTAAATAACTCAAAGCTTTCATGCAGAGCTAGTGAAGAAGTTACAGCTTTCACCCAAAGAAATTAAGAGGGACCTTCCTCCCACTTAACCCCCAAAGAAATAGATGCAGTTGCACAAGTGATTGCAGGCTACTTGCAGACTCCAGATATTATGCATACAAAAGGGTGCTTTCACAAAAGTCATCTGTGGCTGAGTTAAATAGCAGGAAGTTTACCATTTTTAACATCTGAGTAATACCTGTGAGCAAAGTAAAAGCACACCCTGGCAATCTGAGGAATTTACTTCTGGTTTGTCTCATGTTGATAAGTTCTTTAAAAAAAAAATCAGTTTCCTACACTTTTAAAACAGAATGAAAAAAACTACCTATTTGCATTGACTACCTTTTATCTCTTTTTCATACAGTACAATTCTGCTCTCCTGTCCCTCCGTTTCCCACTTTTTTTTCTAAAACAGGCACGAGAAATTGAGAAAATTACAGAAGCAGCAAGGCCAAGCATCTCACATGTAAAGTAACAATTGGCTCTCACCATACTCTCACTTCATTAAACACAACTGGACAAGCATTAACATTTGGATGTATTTGTTTGAATTGTCAGCATTGTCAAATATGTGAATAAAACTATCACCAGACTACACCTTTGACAGCAAAACTGACTGGTTTCACCGCATTGTTCCAAGTGCCAAAGCGGATAAACAGCATTGAGTGAAAAAACATAAGAGCTGTTAGAAACCTGGAAGTGTTTGTTTGCATATCTTAATCCCCAGGGACACTTAGTCACTGGTACATCAGTGTTTTCCATTAAGACTTAGTGGAAGGAACTGGGTGGATATGGATGTGTCAGAGGTATGAAAATGTGAAGTTCTCACGATAACGTCTCAATCAGAGTAAATCTCAAATGAATATTTGACAGCTAAACAGAATTGTTATGTTCACGCATAAACCCAATAGTAAACACTTAGGTAGACCTAATACGTCCTCCTATGAAGTCAAGAAATGTGAACAAAAAGCAGTTTTAATTATTTTAAGTAGTTTTTTAATGATTTATTTAAGATTTAAAATAATGTTTGCTTATTAAAAGGTTTAGAGGAATAAATCCCCTATAGCACTACTTCATCCTAAGAAAAATCATCTATAACAAGAATAAGATTATAACAGTCTTGAGAGGGTATGAAATTTTTCCATGGGAGATTCAGCCCACCAGAGGGGAAATTTCTTTCTGGCTGACCTGGTCACTACAGTATTTTCCCATGTCTTCCTCTAACTCTTGCACCCAGCATACAAGAACTTCTCTTTTTTTGCCCTTCTTCTTCTCCTCTAAATTGAATTTTGAGTATCAGTCTTTGTGACACTATTGTCTAAGTTGCTGCCCATCTTCAATGGAGCATTTTTTCCTGCTGATTCAACCAATTATTATCTATGTTATAAGGAACACTGAGGTCATGAATGTTGATCATAGTGAGATCCTTTAGAAGCAATAAAAGATATCCTGCTACAGATTCGGGCTCTACAGTCAATCCCTGTCTTCTCCAATACCTCATACAAGATTAAACTCCTCTACAAGCTACCTAAAATGTGCATAGCAGAAAGGGGTAAGAGGGTAAAAAGAAGGGCACATCACAGTAGAAGCCACCTCTTGCAGCAAGTTAGTATTTTAATAAAACACACGAGAAACCATCTTTGAAAATTTCATCTCTGTCAAAACCGTCTGTGTATTTTCATCCAGCACGGACAAATGCTAAAAAAAAGCTCACAGGAGCTGCAATTAAGTATAGGACTTTTTTCATTCAGAGTGTACATTAGTATCAGTCAACCCTTTTGCTCAGTATTTTATTGTTACAGTGATAAGTTACTCAAAAAGCAACAGTAGCAAAAACACACCTAAGGCACTGCAAGAAATAATGTTTATAAGCACAATACTGACTTGTATTTCAGTCAAATATGGGCAGCTATTAAGGACAGAAAAGCTGAACGTCCACAAATCAAGAACCTGTGTCCTCAACCAAGGCAAACTCTATCAGGAGTGGAGATACAGAGTTTTCTATGAATTGCAAATAACAGAACAAAGCTGCTGACAGGCAGAACAAGTTCTGGTATGCACATATTTGTGACCATTCTGCCTCCCTCTGTATAATGTCAGCTCTCCCCATCCCTTGTCCATAAGCCAAGTAACAACACTTATCTGGAAATATATATAGACTGACAAGGCAACTGTAATTTTAATGAAGAAAATGAATGAGTGTGCCTAGAGAAATGTTGGAAAAATGCAACTCAACAACTCCTCCCCCCACACACCACCTTGTGACTGTATGTGGAGATCATGAAACTAAGTTTCTTTTCTTGTAATTACAGCCCTATTTCTATTTTTATAATATTCCTCTGAGCAACACCTCTTTATGTGTTTGTGGGAATTCAGAAATAAACAGTAAAGAAACCATATTCAACTTCAAGCTTTCAATTAGCTAGTCATAAAACCTGAAAAGACACATGATTAGTTCTGCAAACACCTGAAAAGCTCCCAGGTGATTAAAGGTAAACATTGATCTTCAGTGGACAGGGGAGGTAGGTATTTTGCACTGCAAGAAGGAAACAGTGTTATGGAGAGGCTGCCTGTAATCTTTGGGACTTAAAGATAAATATTTTTAAATTTTACACAAGGACTATAATGAACTTCAGATATAAGCAGGTCAAAACGTGAACCAAGTGACCCCTCAGTGTCTTCTGCAGAGTTGGGCAAAACCTTAGACTGATTTGTAAGGGGCATGTGAGAGGGAAACTCAAACATATGCAAAATACGTACACATTCATAGTATTACGCTTATCTGACATATGCTTCAGCTTCCTAAAAATGAGTTACTAACAAACTTAGAAATAAGGAATACAGGAAAGACAGAAAATACTACAACAGGAACAACACTGTTAAGCTGCCTTAGTAGTGACACTGCTTCTTCAATGCAATTCATTAAAATAAAGGCACATGGAAGGGAAGACTTTCCAGATACCACGAATTTTTTGTCCAAAACTCTCATCACGTTACTCTTCTGTGATCACATCCGATCTGTGCATTAAGCTACTCTTGGGAAAGAAAGGGGAGGAGATCAGGTTAAATGATCCCTCAGGCCCGTACAGTCATAGCGTTTTAGCGCGAAGCCCCTGGTTTTCCTAAGCGATTCAAAGAACTAAGAGGAAGTAGACAACGGGGTTACACGTTCTCAGCAGAACATGAAATGCAGTAATATTGTTGAACAGGAAGCAAGCGGCGAGCTAAGAGCTCGAAAGAGGGTCGGGAGCGGCACTATCCTCGACACAGCACGGAGGATCTCGGTAAGCCCCGCTCGCCGGGAGGGTCGCCGGCCGCGGGCAGGCGCCAGCCCTGCCACTTGTCACCTGCCCGGCCTCGCACCCCGCCTGCCACGGGCAGCGCTGCCCCGCACGGGCGGGCTGGCCGCGGGGTGCGGCGCCAGAGCGTGGGAGGGATTTGCCGCAGGCAGCACCACCCGGGGCAGGAGGTGAGCGGGGATGATCGAGCGGCCGGCGGGGGCGCCGGGAGGGGCCGCGGGAGCGGGGGCCGCGCACGCCCGCGGTCACCTACCGGATGAAGGTGGTCTTGCCGGTGCTGTACTGCCCCACCAGCAGCACCATGGGCTTGTTCTCGAAGTCGGCCTCCTCCAGGGCGGGCGAATGGAATTCATGGAAGCGGTAGTGCTCCTCCAGCGGCAGCAGCTTGCGGAGGTAGAGGTCCCGCAGCCCGCCGGTCACCGTCTGCACCACGTCGGTGCCGCCGCCGCGCTCCCGCCCGCCGCCCTGCTTCCCCAGCCAGCTGAACATCCTGCCGCTCCTGCTGTCCCGCCGCACTGCCACCGCCACAGCCACTGCCGCCGCGCACGCAGCCGCCGCCGCGGGCCCGCCCCGGCCCCGGCCCCGACGAGAGGCGGTGCCGGCAGCGCTGCCGCGCTCCACTCAGCGGCGGGGCCGGGCGGGGCCCTCTCTCTGCAGTACACACCCTTGGAGCTGGGTAGGCTTGGGGTTTTTGTGGAGGGGAAGTTCGTCTGGGTTTTTTTTTTCCGAATCCGAGGAATTTTTTTTTAATTTCTTTTTTTTTTTTTTGGCCACAAGTCCGATTCTGGAGGTTAATCGTACCTGCTGCTCCTCTGCGCTAAAGTCTCAGCTTCTTGCGATACAATCCGGAAACACTTTGACAGCTCCGATCTGGGCGTAGAATCGCCCAAATGCTTTTCGTGTTTTTCTGATGATGGTTGCTGTCTTTGGATGCAAGAAATGGATGTCTTTGGATGAAAGAAATGCGTGACTAAGCGCCATGGTGGTTAGCTGCAACATCAGGCAACTGTTTTAAGCACAGTGAAAAATCTTAGTATAACATGAAAATCTTTCCATGAGGCGTGGGTAGAAGATACGGCCATTAGTTCTAAGATTAGGTCCCACATTGTGTTAAGCCACGTAGGAGGATCACCTTGCCCATTGACTTTACAGGAGATTTCAGTGGAGTGTAACACCAGATTCGCTACAACCTTGGGGAAATCAATGAAACAAGTATTTTTTGTCCTCTGACATTAATGTTTGTGCTTACTAACTAAAAAAAAAAAAAATACCATGGGATCTCAGTTAAAAGAAAAGGAGTGGAAATTTTTCCTGAAGCTGTGTTTAAACATTACATTACAAATGTACATTTTGCGTGACACACTTTTGGCTCCTTTGCAGCATACATATATTTTAAATCCCCTTTTGCTGGTCCAGCACATCTACTGTTTCACATTTTTATCTATGTACCTTTCCTCATCCTCATTTCCATATTGAATACTGCATTTTCTCGGTATGCTCCAGGTATTTTCTAAATACATCAGCAGGTTTAAATGTGCTCTTTTCATCTCCTTCCTCTACATGCTGTTCCTCAAAGAACAGATGTTAGACTGTAGCAATGCTCAGTTCTGGGCATTTAACCACTTTGCCTTTTCTTGGTTCCTTGGTTAGCATTTTATTTAGGGCTGTGCATATATTTTGCAACTCTTTTGTTGCAATTTCCATGCTGAGTCCAAAGATTTTATACCATTTCACACAGGGTCTTGCTGACTAATTTCCTCATTTTTTAAAATCTCCTTTTCATAGTTGGGTTTTGTATTCCTTTAATTGTCATTATTTTTCTCTATGGCTTTATGCATATGTAATTTTAAGTTGTCCTTGTAGTTACTTATGCCTTCTCTATTTTACTTCAGTAATTTCTTTTAAATTAGTCTTGTATCACCACATCTTTAGAGGTCTGACTGCTCTTAATTATTAATTATCTGCAAAAATATCTGAGCTGTGGAAATCCTAAGTACTACAGTGTGGAGTGAGGTTCCTTTCCCTCTTGTCTGTGGTACTAAATCCAGTATTTAGTGACTGGAGAACCTTACACAGCCCACATACCTCACAGGTAGGTAAAATACTGCCTGCCTCAGATTGTCCTCTGAGTCTCTGGGAATTCATGATTCAGTGCAGGACTGAGGGAGATGCAGAACCATTGTATTTTTTCAGTCCCTAAAAATTTTCCAGTGAATGCCTCAATCAGTTTTTTGAATGCACAAAATTTTATCAACAAGAAAACTTAATTGCATGTGTGCAGAACTACTCACTTTGTTTAAACCTGCTGTTCCCTAGTTTTTTCTAATCTTCTCTAAGTCTTGTGATAGAAGAGAGGTGCACCAACTTCATACATCTTTCCCTTCTCTGCTTTTCACTCCTCCTGTTCTTTTTCTAGGCTGCAGATTCCTTAGCTATTCTTGTAACTTGTGTGGAAGCAGTTCCACCTCTGTAGTAGTGTGGTTTTGGTTTTATCAGTTTTATGTATGTATTTATTCCTTGTTTTATATTGTTTTTTCTAAGTTGTAATGGTTTGTCCCATGTCACCCTTCTTGATTTTACCCCAACCCTAGTTATGTGTCCATCATAAGTTATACAGCCCCTGGGTCTTGTCTATCACTTTGAGGCCTCTCCCGAAAGTCTAGAAAGTTCCAGTGAGGCTCTTGAGTGATTGGACAAGACTCTGTCTGTCTCCCCGCTTGAGGTATTGATTTGTTATAATATGTGTCATTTACCTGCAGAGCCATACCCACATGATCCCTGATTTGTCCTTAGCTGAACCCATCCCCTCGTTTCTCCCCCCAATAAAGGATGTTGCATTCAGGTGATCCTGGTCTCTGCTAAGGGGTCTCTGCTGAGGCAGACACCCTGAGCTGAGGTTATCCCCACTGTGGGATGAATAAAGCCAGTGGTTGAGCCCTGAGCAGACTCCCTCCTTCTTTCCCGCTGTCGTTGCTTCTCTCCTGTGGGCAAACCAGAACTCAGGGGATCGGCAAGGTTCATTCAGCTACTGAGCCGTACCCTTTTTGCCGTGGTGCCAGGGCTGGCCGAGGAAAAGAGACACTGACATCGCAACACACCTCTTTGTTTAAAACTGAGATACTGAGTAATTATTCCATGCAAGATTTGTGGAATGGGGTAAAGTGCTCATTGTTCTCCATGACCCTTTCGTGTCTGCTGGAAAGCAGCAGGAAGGGCAGGGAAGTGTTTGCACTCACACTCCTCATTCTGCGTGTCTTCAGACTTCCTGCCTAGATGCTTCCTGCTGTTGGTAAAATAATTTTTGCCCTTCAGACAATAATGCTCTAAATGCATATAGGAACCTGGGAGTGCTTCCAAATTCCCAGGTCTGGCTGTGCCCTCTGGCTAAATCCCATCCCATGCTGTGATGAGATCCAGCATTCATCAGCACGACTGCTGTCTTTGCTCTCTCATTTCCATGGGAGATAAACTCTGGGCATACAGTCCAGGAGCTCTATGGGCTCCTGTAACATGCAGGTATATGTTCACTGACCTAAGTGGCAAACAGGTTACATCTCTGTGCACCACCTAGAAGGGGACCCTCAACCTTGAGGGCAAAGGAATTTGTAAGATTTCCATTTTTGGCCCACAATAACAGGATTTCTTGACAAAGAATACTACGGCAGAATTGAGGAGTGGGGAAGCCTGTAGGAAACACGGGCTTGTGGGTATAAGATGTCTAATAAATAAAACAATAGCACTGAATTTAAAAAAATAGAAGAAGGATAGAGTATTATAGATTCCATCTGTCAAAACCCCAGATTGCTTACTGTAAAGGAGACATTTATGTCACAACCAAAGCATCAGAAAGTTGAAAGTTGATGTTCTGCTAACTTCAGTTGCCATACCCTATAGCAAGTTGAAAAAAATCACATTTGAATGAGTGATATTAGGTATACAATTTTAATTTTGCTTTGTCTGTGTTTCTTGTGTCTTTTCAATGTAATTTTCTCAAACACTTAAATATTATCAATATTAAAGAACATTTGATATTATCAATAGCATTTAAATCCAGCTTGCCAAAATAAATTAACATGGGTTGGTTCTTGTAGAGATGGGTCTTAGTTGTAATCCTAAACTCAAGAGGTCCCAGGATCCTGGACTAGCTTACCTGTAGGTCTGGAGCAGGTATACTTTCTTCTTCAATAATTTTTCAGCAGCTATGAAATCTCTGCATGTTGTCTTTGTCTTGCTAGTAGAGGGAAAACCACCTGAAGTAAATAGCTGAAACGTATTTGGTATGAAAACTATTTATTTGCTGTAACTCCTACTCAAAAGAAGTGATTTATTATATAAATGAAATATTTATTTACATTTACCTAAAGATTTCTTAGTTCATGAATGGCTTCCTTGATTTTGTTTTAGAGACAATGAATTTTGTTTTCTACTGCATTTCTGGACTGGCAATCCTCTGTTTCTGTAGCACAAGTAGAACACAAACAGTGTAAACTTCCTCAAACTTCCTTGTCCACGCAGTTTGTCCCTGGCCTGGAAGGTCACTTCTGCAAATGCAGTGGAGCACAGCCTCACCTAGCAGCCCTCCTGAGGTTGTCAACGAGGGAAGCACATTAGTTCATTAAGGAAGAGCCGGTTTTTTGAGTTTATTCCTTCTACTGACAGACAGGCTGAACATTTTTGATGACAAATGAAGTGCTATTCTCAGTGTTCTTTGGCTTTTCTTCACTTCCTAATAAAATTCCTTTTCTTCTTCATCAACAGGACTCATAGATACTTTATTTCACATCCCCCGGTGCTGGGCAGTCAGCCAAGTGCTGGGTTCCCTCTCTGTCAGGCACACACATGCCACAGCCATCGGGTGGTTTTTGCAGCGCTGGCTCTTTCTTGCACTGCTTTTTCCGCTCCACAGCTGTACGCAAGGCCCCGAGAATCAAATCTTTGTTGTTCTGGATGTTGTAGTAACTTAGATTCACCAGCTTGTCAAAATTTTCCTCTGAATAGCTCAGATTGTTTATGTAATATGGGCCACAGTCATTGGCGACGTCAACCTCACCCTCTGCCATCTCTGACGGACTACGCTTCACACCTAAACAGACAAGCAATCACTTGGTTAATTTGCAAAAAAACAGGGTCTGGGTGTTTCTCAGGCATGCACAAATAGTGGATCACAACCCTAAACTAAATAATTTTTTTTTCTCGACTCTGCACTGATGGGACACAGCGTATGAGTAGGCTGAGCTTCTATCTGTCTGCTAGTACCTAGAATGAATAGGTTCTTGGAAGGGAAGAGATCAATTAATTCTGTTAGATTCTGAAAATTACTGGATTCCAGTATGTGCCTTTGAATGCTAAAGGACAGCTGAAGATCCCACCTGTGGGGCAGAGACCTGAGGACATGGAGATCCACTGCTGTGGATCCTGTAACCCCATTTCATGGTTTCAACCCAGCCAGCAGCTAAGCAACACAGCTGCTTGCTCCCTGACCACTGGGACGGGGAGAGAATAGAAAAGCAAAGTGAGAAAAAGTGCATGGAGATAAAGACAGTTTAATTGGACAGAAAGGGAAGAACGACATAATTCTCTTTCCAGATCCCAAACAAGCACTATACCAGCTGCTAGGAAGAAAATTAACTCTTTCCCAGATAACACTAAGTTCACATACATTTTTATGTTTCCTCATAATTTCCACAGATCCTTTAGTTTTCTGACAGTTGGCACGAGGGAAGAGAGCATTAGCAATCCAGGAATAGTAGGTAATATTGTCAGAGAAACTATCAGAAACATGAGAATTTTTCTCTCATCCTCCAGTGAGACCACCACATTGCCAAGAAGGTGTTACTATAGCAAACAAGAAACAAGCACCCTTCACAGTCACAGACACCTGCACCACCGCAGCCATGGCAGGAGGGTAGGCACTGGGAAAAGTCAGCATCTCACTGACAGGACCTCATGCATTTGGGGAATCTTCTCTACCAACATGGATCTACCAACATCGATCAAAGGGTTCTGATGTTCCTTGAAGGGTCTCTCAGAGTCCAATAGATGTGCTCCTCTCAGCTTTGCAGACAGAGTTACAGTAGACTGGTACCACTCAACTGAAGCACTCTAAGTCTCACATAGAGAATTTCCTTTCTACTTGATTGTGGAATAGCCTAACAGTGCAGAAGTTAACGGTTTGAATATGCCAGTTTTACTTGTTTACTGCCCAGACTCTAAATTCCCCTTCTGGACAAGCTGATGGATGAGCTGCCTATGGAAAAACAGCCTGTTCATGTGATTGTACTAAAACTTCACATGCTGTACAATTTAGGTCTGGGCTGGGGCACAGTATTGAAGCCCTATAAATTAAGCTGATATCTGCCTGTCACTAACAAAGGGCAGACATCCTTTTCCAGCCTCACAGGACCTTCTGCAGCATCCATCCTGCTGCTATGGAGGTCAGATCTCAGCTGTAAGGTGTCAGTCCTCCAAAAAAACTGCCTGCACAGAGCCCTTTCATGCCAGCTCGGCTGACACTTTGCTGGAGGGGGCATGACAAGGAACCCCTTCTTTCTCTTCCTGTTTAGTCTCGTCTTGCAGCTACCAGCTGAACCGGCTGGGCAACACAAGCTTGCCTCAAGTGTATGCAGTATGCAGATATCATGCAGGCCTTCAAATTAATTTTCTTCATACCTAGCAACACCTCTTTTTAGACTCCCTGACAATATCTGTTGACGTTTAACATCTGCGCATCATCAGATGTACACCTGATAGTAGATACACCTGATAGTAGATAACTCACTTAGGCTAGGCATCACTCATTTCTGGAAATTACTGAGGGGAAGAAGGCGAGCAAACTCCCTCACAGAGTAATACAAAAGAGCAGTGCAGTATAGAAGAGCAGTACAGAAGCTAAATCTCAGGTCCTCTTCTACTTCTTTCTTCTTTTCTCCTTTCTTTAATTCTCTCTACAAAGGACAACTGCAGAAAGAACCTTTTGGTTGGTGGAACAGTGGTGACAGCTGCAGTAGAATGGTGTGTGTACATGCATAAATAGTCTATATTTCAAGTACACTGTGGGGCTTTGAAGTGAGCTCACAATCTGAGCTAGGAATTTTAGCATCTGGAGAAAGGGTAACTGAGACTTTGGTAGCAAGAGAATATTATAGCATGTGGGATATGGTACCAGGACTCAGAATTCATCTCTTTAGAAGTGACTGGCAATGTTGCTATTGAAGTTCTTTAAATTTGAAAGTGAACAGACACTGTTGGAATGGCTCAGTGTTGTATTTTCGTCACTTCACTATGCTTCACTGTTACATTTTCATCACTTTGCTAGTTAATACTTTTGTTTTCAAGGTTATCTGCCTAACTGTAAGCCTGGAAATTATTTTAAACAATGAAATCCTTAGACTCCTTGGAGCATTCTCTAACAGGAGAGAATGAAAAGTATGAGAGGAAATTACCCCTGCTCATTTCTGCTACTGCAGATAAACAGAATATTCTTTTCTTCAATTAACTGCAATCTGCTTATGCAAAGCTAAAAAAAAATCTGAAGGGGAAAATACGTGTGAAAGGCTAATCCCACGTGCTTCTGTACTGTCCAGGAAAAATCACATATTTTAAGTTTCTTGATATGGTTCAGATCTACGCAAAGAGAGCTCAAGTCAGTTATTACAACATGGTCTAAAAACCAGATATTATCCAGTAAAAAACAGAAAGGAAGTGACCACTGGCTCTGTTAATGTGATGGGTAACTGTTAACTTACCAGGTGCTTTGTATTCCCTGAAGGTGTCATTTACTAGAGGGAAAAATATCACAATAGGTGTTTCTGGGCTGTCTTTATCACCAACAACGTAGCATTCCTTCAGATGTGGAGTTTCCTGATCATCTGGCACCTTTGTAGGGAAAGGAATTCCCTGTTTTGTGAAGTATTTAGAGGCTTGTTTCAGGGGCTTGTTGCCATAACACAAAAACAAAACAAAAGAAAACATCAGAACACAGGAGAAGAACTATGAATTTGACCATAATCTAATTTCACTGGGAATATTTGTGGGCCAAGAGACAGGTGTTGACAGATTATGGCACATACCCAATTTAGGTGTAGGTTGTTTATGGAGCCAAGATCTGGAAGGCCACAGTTAAGTGAAATGGATCTGAAATCCACATGCCAGTCTTTGGCAATTTACATCAGCTATGTCTCACATTTGGCTATTAAAAAGTTGCCTTTAGATAACTTTTTATTCCTATGGAATTTAACATTCCTAAATGCAAACTGTTGTTGCATTTATTTGCATATCTGGATTTCTGCATCAAACCCTTCTATTGTTGCAGTTATATTGTCCTGAAGGTACATTTTCCCTTGCATAGGAATATGTATGATTGCATTGAGAAATATTAGACAATGTTTAAAGGCAATTAGCTTCATTCATTCTACTTCTGACTGCCTTCAAATGAACCAAAACTACTTACATGTAAAAATGGGCAAGTGCAGTTTACTAAATTATTACTTCCTGATAACATTTGTACTGTTCCATAAAGATATGTGAGCCCCAGTTAACAGTAAACTGTAAACTTATCAACACTTCACAGATATTGGGGTAAAAGAAAAGTTTCTGTGAGTAGAGGATCAGCCATTCAGTGATGAAACAGAGAAATCAGTGAAGAAGAATGTGCAGGACTCACCTCTGTCTGTGAACCTGAGCTGTAGTTGAAATGCAAAATGACATCCACTTTCCTTTCTGGTCTCATGAGGGGTGGGTAGCTGGTAGCAAAGGCAAATGCAGTATCAATCAGGATGAGGTAGTCTGTTGCTGTTGTCAGGTGGTTGGGCTGGGAGTCCAGCTCACAGTCTAGGAAAGAAGCACGTTTTTTCAGAGAAGGTGCCCAATGCAAGGGAAATGCTGAGGAAAGTCTACTGTTAACAAAAAAGGACTTCAACTTTTCTTGGGTCCTAGACCTACCTATATAGCTGATGGCTGCAGTTCAGTCATTTCTCAGTTCCTCATCTGGCTTCCTCTTTTCACTCTTTACTCTGCAATTTCTTTGGCTTTCCTCTGACTTAAAGGGATTAACTTGGGGCTCAGGAGAATAGATTTAACTAATCTTGTGTGTGACTGACCAGATGGGTGTGCGTTTTTTTGTTTTCATTTTTTCCTTCTCTGTTAATATGAAACAAACTAAAACGGCACCTCACTCTCTCAACACAGTAAAAAAAGACTAAATATGTTGGGTGCCTTGCTCACTATGAGAGCAGGCACACAGCTACAGTTTTATATGGAATATCTGGTGCCAGACTGAACAAAAAAATTCCCTACTTGGATGACAGGGAATACTGTTACAAAGGTTATAGCTTACTCAGAAGTAAAAATGGAACAGGAAAGAAAGCTCCCTGCCACATCTCTTGAGCATTGGCCAGGCAAGAGACAGTGTATGGTAGCACCAAGTGCCATGCCACAGGCAGAGCAGCAGCTGGCTGGCACAGACATATGCTGGGTGACTAATTGGGATTTTTCTCACCTATCAGTCGTGAGACTTCATGTAATTTTGAAAGAACTTATTTTGAACCCTCTCCTGCTACCTAATTTTGACTTTCAGTGACAAACAGCTTCAAATACTATTAGAATGAAACAAAAAGCAGTTGGCTTGATAACTTTTTAAGGATTGTTTCTTTTTCACAAGGATGGTTTAAGCTATAACTCAAAGCAGGGTGTTGTAACCATACCTTTCCACTTGGAAAACTCGCTCTCTAGGTAGTTGTTGTTTATCTGGAGGCCTTTCAGGAAGTTATGGATTTCTGAGGCCGCTGGACGTAACATTGCAACATCTCGGAAAATTTCTGAAAAGCTGTCAGGAGGAGAAACCACTCGAGTTTCCAGTTCATTTGGTCTTGCAGGGAATAGGGCTTCATCATCTGCAGAAGAAAGAATAATGGTTTATATATGTGGTTTCACTGATGAAGTCAATCTGTGCAGTCATCCTTTGGTTTAATATGTTTGGAAAACCTGGACTTCTTTCTCTTTTTACTTCCAGGATTTTTACAAATCTCCTGTGTTTTAGCTAAGCTTTGAAAAATCCCTTTCTTCTTCTCACTTCACAGTGATAAAAACTTTGTTTGTACTGCAAAAGAGTCTACCTCACCTACTAGAAATTTCTTTGGTTTGCTACGATTTTATCCATTAAATATCTTCCACTTAACTTTGTCTTTCTTTGCTACTCCATGCCAAATTTTCTCTCACAGATACATAAAAAGCCACACAATAACAATCTCTCAGCCACACAAACATAATTAATGTTCCTCACTAGCAAATACAAAATCCTTGATTTAACAACCAAAAATTACTCCTTACAAGCGCTAGAAGACAAAATAAGTAAGCCTTTTTGAAATATGTCTCTTCTTTGTCATCTTTTCTTTGTAATGTGTTTGTCTTGTGTATTTGTCCTTGAAATCTGACCCTGCAGACCTTTCTTAATTTTGTATCATGTTTTGCAAATCTCATCCTTATGACTAGTTTGGATCGACTTCCAGTAGTACTGAAGTTTGTGTCAATGTTTTGTAGACTTCAAAGATGCAAGGATATTGTTTGCTTTCTCTGATGTTTCAACTTCAGACAGAGGAGCTGGAAGATTGTGGAATGCTATGTGAGCATCTTCCATCTACAGGGATATTTTTCTCTAGTTTTACCTTGTGCTCAGAAAACATCTCATAAGAGGGCCATCGTCACTTTTATTTTTTCTGTGATGGATCCTGTGGGTTCTTTTCACATACAACTGAAATAATTGCCATATGTCATACATGGCATGAATTTCTTTCTGGTTTGCATGTGGATAATGGAAATTCCTGAAGAGAATGTTCTAAAAGGGCTTTGAAAAATTCAGTAAGAGAGTAGCAGCACAGAGGAAAAAAAAAAGATAAAATAAAACAAAATAATCACATAAGAATAACCCACCTATGTCAGTAATTTTGTCTCGTGTCCATTTGTGCCAGAAGTCTTCTGAATTAACAGATATATACCAAGCATCCATGAGATTCAAGGAAAATACACTGCTCCAGATCCCTGTGGCACAGGATGTATTTGAGAGAAAATAAATAAGGTGCAAAGGAATTTGATGTGAACCTTTCAAATAACTGTGTCACTGGACACATCAGGGAACAGGGTCAGAAATGTCCCTGCACCATTCTAGAGAAGGTAGGAAGAAAGTGCCAAGGTGTAGAAAGGGGGCACTGACAGCATTTCTGACCACAGAAGGGAAGACCTGAATCCTTATCTGAAATTGCAGCCAGGGACAGAGAGATTCTAAGCTGCTTCCTTACGCCTCACCATTAGCTGTAGTGAAATCTCCACACAAGCAAAAAAGTTTCAACTTCTAAAAAAAACCCCTGAAACTTCCTTTTTCCTCTGTGCAGTTGGTGGAAGTAGAAAGAACAATGAGGCAAGAGATGGATTTCTCAAAGGGAACAAGGATTTCGTTACTGCTTTCACTTTTTTATGCAAGAGGGAAAAAAAAGATAAATATTACAACCTACTTGTACTCTGAAATGGAAATTTTATCTTAAGAATTCCCTTAAGAAGGGCTAGATGTGGCAGGAACTTTGTAGATAAAAAGGTGCATTTTAGAGACTCAGGCTGCAGAAGAAACCGATGACTTAACTTAGCAGCAATGATACACAACTTTTGTTGCTGACAGACACCTGTATGTTTTGTGAAGGTCTCATGTCAGTAAGCATAACCACAGATGAAATCAATAAATCTGTTTGGATGAATAAGATCACAGAGAAAATGGAAAATCCTGCAGGTTAACTGTTAACAGTTCTGGTATTTTACCATATACCACTCCTGGCAGATAAAAACACATTAACTGTTTAATTTCAGAAGAGGGGTTTGTGCAGGAGCAGATTGTATTATATTACTTTTTCTCAGAACAACAAATCACCTTCCAAAAAGCAGATTCTGGATTCTGGGACTTTCTTCATCAGGTGACCCATGAAGAACTCACTGCCAAAATCTTCTGCACGAATGAAGGCACCATATTTTGGGAATCCTACCTCATAAGGGGTGAATTCCACCCATTCTAAAAAAAAAGGCATAATACAGACTGATTAGAGCAGCAGAGGCATAATTATTTGAATAAAACATGATATTGGCCAGGTTAAGGCAGACTGGTTTCTAATTACTGCACTTTGCAAGGAGGCATTTATTCACTGTACATTTTACAGTGGTGAACATGCAGAACAAATTGTCCTCTTACATCTCTATGTCTCTATAAACTTTTTGACAGTTTCTACAGGAGTGCATAATGTCTTCTATTTTCCTGCTTTTGATCCTGAATACTAAGATCTTCAAAATATTAACTATTGAATTTCTCCTCTGAGGTGGATTAGCCTTTCAGAGTATTTGTGCATTGAATTGATATCCTTATCTAATCCTAAATTGACCCCACTTGGGATTAATGTAAATTGCAATTCTGGAGTATTGTTACCTCTAAAATCCTGGTCGCTGATTTTATCCTTCACATTGAGAGAGAGGTAGATGGGCAGAGGGTTTTGACCCTGATTTAGTGCCTGCTGCTGATCTGTGAGCTTATGGCAGTCCTCCTGTTTTGAAGAATGACAGTAGCTGAGGACAATTGGATGATACAAAGAGCTTCCCACTTCATCTAAACCCGAGTTCTGGCAATGCAGTGCACGCATGACTCCAACTAGGATGCTTGCCAGTTGCTTAGTTCAGGAAAGGTGCTGTCATCCCTATCCCTGCCCCTCCCCTGCCCCAACACTTCAGCACACAAATAATCCTAAATTCATATGTTGAAAGAATATGGCAAGGAGAAAATGCTGTTACCCACATTTTTGATTTCAGAAAAGATGTCTGAGAATGTTTGAAACACACTCTTGACAGGATCTATTTCATTATGAAAGAGTAAACTCCCCTCTGACACCCAGAAAAACATCTTTTCCTCAGACCTGTGACAGAGATGAGGCTCATGCAGATTTAACGTTCAGCAAGCCTTGGCCCTTCTGCTGCAGAGCTCAGGCAGGGTGGAAGGGGTGGGATGGTTTGGTAACAGAACCAAGGCTTGTGAATGTACTCCTACAGGCAGAGCTGCAGGTGCTCCCCCTCACCAGAGCAGCCCAGGGAAGGATGGCTGTGCCACCAGTGCCACCAGAGTTCCCTCAGGCTCTTGTTGGTCAGGGGACAGGGCTATGGGGGTACTCGCATCTTCCTGCTGAACACAATCCCAGGGAGTCTTTACCACTGTGCCGTGACCAGGCAGTAGAAATGTGGATGTGTGTGGGGTTAATCATATTACAGGGGGAATGCTTTCTTGTTCTAAAGTATAAATGGCCTAGCGGGAAAGAAATAATCATGAAGATTAAAACAGAGCCTGAACACAGCTCTTGATGGAAAAGTTTGCAGGGTGATGTCTTATTAACAGCTCAGAGATACTGTCTTTGGGCTTGTGATTTTCCTTTGCCTTGCCTTATTGTAAAAGAATCTTGTAAAAGAACAGCGGGATTTTCATTCAAATATTTACATGTGAATTCACAGAATCACAGAATGGTTGGGGTTGGAAGGGCCCTTAAAAATCACTTAGTTATAATCCCACTGCCATAGGCAGGGACACCTTCCATGAGACCAGGCTGGTCCCCATCCGACCTGGTCTTAAAGACCTCCAGGGATGGGGAGTCCACAACCTCTCTGGAACGTGTTCCAGTGCCTCACAACCCTCATAGTGAAGAATTCTTCCTAATACAGAATCTAAACCTGTCCTCCTTCATCTTAAGGCCATTTCCCCCTTGTCCTACCACTACATGCCCTTGTGAATTATCCCTCTCCAACCTTCTTGTAAGCCCCTTTTAGATTCTGTGAGGAATAAAATAAAATTGTTCATACTGTAAATTTCCTGTTATTTCTTTTCATTCCCATCCTTTCTGTACCAGATGTGATGTTAAGATCTGTGTAAAACAGCCAACAAACATAATGAATTGTACTGCCAAGGCATATGCTTTAGGCATCTATATGAAAAACAAACAACCAAAAAACCTCTTTCGCATAAGGGTGGTCAAACATTGGCATGTGCTGTCCAGAAAATTTGTGGAGTCTTCAGCTGTGGAGATATTCAAAGCCCATAGTTCAGGGTAGCTGGCCCTTCCTAATCCTGATTGGACAAGATGAACCACAAAGGTCCCTTCTAATCTCAATTAGTTTTTGATTTACTCTCTTTCCTCAGCGCTGTATTCACTAAATATTCAAATCTGAAGAGAAAGGTGCTGTTATTGTACCTTATCATGTAACATGGTTTCAATGATGAGCCCCCACAGATCCGTGAAACATGGCTGATGTCCTTCCTGTTTCCTCTGGCACAATTCTTCCAAATAGTATTTCAGACGATCAGGGGCAAAACAAGAAACAAACTTGTTTTTAAGTACATGCTTTCTGACATCATTGAGGGTTTCCTTGAGATCCTTTTGGGACCAGTCAGGATCTTCATACAAGTCTGACATGGTCCTAAAAAAACCAAACCAAACAAAAAACCACAAGGAAAAGAGTGAGTTCTGAAGCAGGTTTGCATATTTTGTCTTCATTTATGCGAAAAAAACACCACGTGCTTAGTACTATCCATATATTTAATTAATTGCAAATGCGGGAAAATACCCACTGAAAGAAACAACAACAAAAAAAGCCACAGCAGAAAAGGAAAGCCTTTTCTTATATAGTTAAGATCATATAACTCAAGATCACTCCTTAATGTCAATTATGGAAAATTCCTGTGTTCTTATCTTGGTCTTACCATGTTGTTCCAGATAAACCAGTGATATATGAGACACAGTCCAAGACATTCATTTCCTGCACACTGAGGAGGTGAGCATACATGGCTGTCAGAGCTCTGGTTCCACCTCCCGTTGTCATGATTGCCACCACAGGTACCTGTTCAATCCCAAAATATATGCATTTAGTCTGAGAAGGGACAGAGACATCTCTGATTAGGAGAAACTTACAGCACTGATAAAATAGTAAAAATATGCTGCCAGTCCATTGTGAAGAAAAACATAGTTAACAATGGGGCATGTAAGTTAATAATGGGGCATGTAATAAGAAATGCTTCACATTTTCCTCTGTCAAGCCACTCTGCATTAGATCATGAAATCCATTATTACATTTTCAGTGCTCTGTTTGAAAACCATTAACACAGAGCAGCAAAAAATTAGAGGAAATGGTACCTTCTTTTATCTGAATCAGATTATTATCAGATACAATAGACCAGAAAATATCAGTCCTGTCTCACATTTTCCATGTGAGCAGTAATAACTTCTCTTTTCCTGAAGTTTGCTGAAACTATTGTACAGTTATTCCACAGGCCACACTAGAAATGTCATGACTGATGGATTTAAGGGCACAGGCCAGTTCAGAACCCCTGAAACCAGAGGCTGGCGATGCTACTCCCTTTTAAGTTGCTGAAGAGAAAGAGAAACCATGCTCACTCCACCTACCACATATGTATATACAGTACTAGGTATGCAAGTGATCTGCAATTACTTGCTTCTGTGATCATACAGAAATCCAGGGACTGGCAGTCTCTAGAAAAAGAATTAATTCGTAAACATGAATTTGCTTCTTTGACAGTAAAAACAGCTACTGTGCGTTGGAGTGAATGGATGTCATGTACAAATCAGGAGAATATCAAGAGACTGTGTGTTCTGCAGGGAAGTATGGGCTCTACACCTGAGGGGAAGGGAATGACCCATGGCTTAGTGTTGGTATTTAAAGGCAGTGTCTTGTGTCTGAAAAGTCCAGCTGTGCAAGAACAGCTGAACTTAGTTTAGGTCAAAACAGAAAAAAATATCATGTCTGCAATTGAGTTTAGGCTTCACACTCCAGACATGGGTGCATAATTAAAAAATAGAAACCTGATTTTCCCCTGCCTTAAAACCTCTGTTTGCTGAGCGAGAATATGCTGAGCAGATGAAGTTAAACTGGCAGTGTGCTGTGCTCACACAACAGGAACCTAAACTGTGGCACAAAGGATAAACAAAATAAAAATCAGTTTTAACCATGAAGGAATGGAGTGCTGAGTCCACTATTCAGATCTGGCCAAAAAGAAACTTTGGCCTTGGTTCTGAGAGCACCTAGCCCTTCTCTATGTTATGGGGCAGACTGCTACTGAACACAAGGTTAGATGCTCTAGCTTCAGGGCTACAGGCTTTTTATTCATGTTTATGATGACTAGCCATTTCTTCCCTAGAACAGAGAAAAGAAGTCAGCCACTGAGAACTCAGCTGTGGCTTGCACATGAAACTACAAGGTTTCCAAAAAAATGACCATCAATGCTATGTTTTGACACTCATCTGTGCAGAAAGCAGAGAATAATTTTGTCTCATACCTCATCATCCTGCAAGTCCTCTTCCAGATGAAGAATGTCCTTCAAAGCAGCTGCAACCACCTTCTTCCTCTTGCGAATGAAATCCTGTTCCTGGACACACAGATCAAACCCCAGGCGTACATCTAGGTCTTCCTTGCTGGAACAAGGATCAGGTATCATACATACATCAGGTATCACCTACATCACATTTGTAGTCTAAGCCAGCATTTTAATTGCTTTACGTCATAAAGAAACATGCTTTCACTACCCGATCTATATAAAGCAAAGCAGGAAGATAATAAATGTTCTGCTTTGTTCTTGGAGAAAAGGAGCCCATATGCCTTTGAAAGGAAAGGGATTCTTTTCCTCCCTGCCAAAGATACCTGGAATTAAATATAGCACAACAGCCGTTCCTTTTCAGACATAAATCCAGACGCCTGCAGAGGGCAGTGTTTCAAAGGTGGCTTTTAAAACTTCTGCAAACTTCCGCTGATCATCTGTGAAACATTCTACTAAAGTTGTAGATTTACATGATCAGATGTTCTTTTGATGTTTATAAGCACTACATTTGTTGTTTGAAAGCTGCTATGAAAATCTTGCATAGGTATTCTAAGGAAGACTTTTTAAATGACAGCTGTAAACTGCATGTATATTTCCTAGCATAATTACTAAAAATAAACAGCACGATGGAAAAAGCACCTGCTTTTCTGGAAGTTTTCTTCTGTTACATTATGGGACATAATGTAACATATCCATCTTATAAATATTACTAAGGCCTGAACAATATTCTAAAACACAGTGTATTTCCTTGGTTTAGAAATAAGCAATCACTCCATTGAGTTTATTTGCGCTTATCTCTTTGAGTAGACATTAAAACAGTAAATATTTCAACTTTGTCACACCTTAGAGTGCCCAGGCACTCTGATTTTGAGATTTTAGTGGAAGAAAACAGTTGAAGACACCTTTTGGGAAAGAGAAAGGGTTTTTTCAATTAGTTTTGAAATTTTGCTTTTATTGAGAATCTGCATGTGGCAATAAATAGTAGAGGTATCAGCATTTCTACAGTAGCCCTTACCATGTAATCTTGATTGCAGCACAGTATGAATAGAAAATTAGTGTGTTCTTTATAAAACATTTTCTTAACTCCCTGTCCCATTACAAAAACTCCATTGCTGAAAAGCTTTGCATTATGTACTGAGTGCAATTTATTTCATAGCCTGAAATGAGGATGGACCAGCATTCAGGACAAAGGGAGTAGCAAAGGGATTGGAACTTGATTTACAACTGTCTAAATACAATCAACCAAGGAGAAAACCACAGGTGTCTTACCATTTTTTCACCTTAAGGAGCAAATCAAATTTTCTGTGCTGAAAATCAAAAACATAAAATGATGAATATTGATTTCTTTTTAGAATAGTCCCTTTCCCCCACTCAGACTGAGACCTAGATCTTTTGGGTCATCATTACACCTACAAAATTCTGAACCTCAAAACACTGAGATCTCTTCTCAATATTTCAGTAGTAACCAGAGATATGCACTGATTTAATAGATTAAGACTTTAGTACACTACCATCTGTAGTCCACATGTTATCTCTCTTGTAAAACTCAGTGTAGCTTATCTGGAATTAGCCACACAAATAAATACCAGAAGAGCTGCAGTGCTACAGCTCACCTCCCTGGAAGGATCCACCACTGAAGATGGGTGTTGAAACCAGAGCCTCTCACTTAACAATGTCAGGTACAAGGGGAACCCAGAGAGGCTGAGCACCCCCGGGGCAGTGTGCCAGGCTGCAGCCTCACCACTCTATCCCAGTGGCACCCAGTCACCTCCAGCCTGGTTAAGTACATGGAGAGTACAAGAAACATGAGCAACAGCTTGTATATTTTTCTTCTTCCTCCCTCTCCCTTTGATTTCCCATTTATTTTGCTCCAAATAATTCACTTCACTATGCATTGCCCCAGATTGGAGGGAGGTTAGAAAACAACTGTCTTCTAAGTGGACCTTGGTTTCTGCTTCATGCAAATCAGAAAGAATTTCAAAAAGCTTGCAAAGGATTCCCCACAGCCAGCAGACACTCACCTCACCAACTACTTCCTGCTCGGAGGGGAGTGACTTCAGAGCGATTGTCAAGGGGACACTTCTTCTCCTTGGTCCACATGACATACAAGCACACTGAAAAGGAGCATGGAGTTCTTTTTGGTTAAAACAGAAACGTTCTCCTCTTGCTCCCTATTCACACATAAATGTCAGGTCATAGAACAGTCTGTGTTATCTACCATGTTCTGGGGTAACATACAAAGGTGGGAAGCTTCGTCCTCTTTCTGAGTGCAATATCCAGGCAGGGTTGCTTGTATCTGGCATAGTGGAAGAAAGTGGGATCTGGGAGAGGGGAGCAGGAGTCACAGCCCACTGAAACTGTCTGGGTTTCTTCAAAGGATCCTCTCACTGTAAATGTTAGCTCATTCTCTAAAACAATGAGATAAAACGCATACACAAGGTTACTTACAATTGTAAAAAAAAGAGAGAGGGGGAAAAAAAAAACAAGCAAAAGGTCGCTTTGAACAAATTCCTTCTCCTCATCCCTTCTATTTGGAAAGCTATCTTCTAAAAGTGATCCAAACCCCAAACATTTCAGGTGACTATCATTATAACATGCTGAGCGGGAAGTCAGATGGGAATGTGACATGCATGGCACTGAATTTTAGATTGCTGTTTTTCTGTTGCAGTTTCATCATGACACAGTGAATACAACCAGGTACATTGCAGAGTAAGTCATCCTCATCCCAGGCCAAATAACTGAAGGATTATTAAAACTGAAGAACTGAAGCTGAAGAATTTCTCAGTCCCCTAAAATAAGATCTGACTCTGCAGCAGATGACCCAATTTATATGAATAGCTTAGCTAAACCTGCCAGTGTATGTTATGCATGTTCTGAGATTGCCTACCAGATCCAGCCCCTCAGGGGATGTGGGCAGAGGAACTTCTAAATTCTGGATCTTGACCAGGGTCAGGCAGGAGCCAGCTGCTGAGTGGCTAACCCCTGCAAAATATGAGGTGTTTCTGTGCATGTGTGTCAGTCAAAGTGACAGAGATCCTGAGCAAAGTTAAAGCCATGGACTATAACACCTGAGGAATTTGACTTCTTCAGAGTTTAGCAGTATTGCAGCAGAGGTTTGCAGAATCTCAACCTGGGTTTTGAATACCTTCTGTATATGCATCTGATTCTTGTTGTTTTTATTCTGGCACAAGACTCTCCATGAAGTCAGAACCCTAAACCTATACCTGCTGCAAGATTGGTGCTATTTCCTATTGCAAATTTTATACCAATCACCTTAAATGTGATAAGTTAAAGCCTTAGTATTTTGCTGATGCAATGTCCAGGCCTTGATAAAGACAGCAAAATCACCAATATTTATTTTAAGAAGTAATTATCTTACCTGAAAAACGCTTCTTTTGCCTCCTACTGTCCAAGTGAACTTCCAAACAGGCTTCTTCACGACACTACAGTAGGTGTGATGAGGACAGAGAATTAGATAACTCATCCAGCCATCTCACAACCAGTTCTGGCAGATGTTGAAAGGATCATTGTAGGAAAGGTGATTGCTTGAATGTGGGGGCCAGCTGTGGTGTACACTTTTGCCAGACACGGTGAATGTGAGAATTAATTTATTGTCACATGGGAAGATGGTGTAATGCTAAACACATTGTCATTTTCAATGGATACAGACAAAACAAGGGAAAATTATAATAGTCAGAAGGCTCCTCTGAGATCATGCTGATCTTCTTAAAGATAAAGCTCCTAAGAGAAAGTATCATTAAAGAATAAAGACTTGCAGTGTTTCCCTCACTGGTATTATAGTCAGCTATGGTAAGGAATTATGTGGGAAAGAACACGAAATAACAAAACATTACTTTACCACTACTGCCCCATTTGTGATGATGGTTTCAGGAGGACCCCGACTGGAAAACAAGAACAAATAATACATATTTTATAAACAATATAAAAGTTCTGGATACTGTCCTGAACAGGACACATTATTCATTCTATTTTTTTTATAACTATTATTTTCTTTACTCTTTCTTATTATTTCTGTAAGTATGCTCCCTTGACACTAAATGCCACATAATGACCCAGCAGAATTTCTGTAAGGCACCTGGGAAGTCCTTGCAACAGACCTAGTAGCACAGGCATGACACAGGTTGAGTAGCAACATTCTCCTCAGCCATGACTTTCCCAGAAAACACTGTCCAGTAAATCTGCAGACTCACTGCATTGGGATTTGCCAGCCAACTCTGAACCACGTAAGACAAAGATCTTAAGAGAAAGTCACAGAATTAAAAATTCTCAACTCCTCTCCATATCATGGCATTTTTCCTTTCATACAATGATTTTTTTAATGCACATATTAAGTTTGGAAAGACTTGTCTCTGGCTATTAAGGTGATACCGGATCTACAAACGGTTTCCCTGCAATAATGCATAATTCCAAGTTGCAATAATAATACTGGGGTTTTACTCACATGGTCTCCAACAAAAACTCAACTTCCAGCTCCTCCTTCCCCTGAAAATAAAAAAATAAGCTGTCTCAAGTAGCATGTGCAGAGGTTTTCAAAGTGACCTTAATTTTTGCAAGCACCGTGTCCTTTACATTTAATAAGTAAAAATATTCTAGTTTGTACTTGCTATTATCAGCATGCAATGACCGAGGCAGCTTTTACTTCACCAAGGAAAAGTATTCAATTGTACTTGCAGAATGAAGGGTGCTTGGTGCTTATAAATCTCCCTAAAAAACCTATTTCACACTCTCTTCTCTGCCAGCTTTCATGTGCTGAATGTGATATGCTAAGGCTTACTGTCTAGGAAAATATTGTGGAATCAGGGTATTTCCCTGTGCTTGCATTGTTTTGGTTTTTATAGTCTTTGTGAGGATTAGCTTAACTGTTATTTTCTATCAGATCATTGAAAGTGCAAAACTTCCCTAAAATTGCATCTTCTCTGGGGCCGGGAATTTAGCCATGACCTGTGGCAAAGGAAACCAACAGGAATTTGAGAAGGCCACCTGTTTTGTCACTGATATGCAGTTTCCAGGATGTTAATAAATTTTGCTGCATTTTTACCATCAAGCTGATCCTGGTGGTAAAACCAGAAGAGACAGTACACCATTTAAACAGAGGGGAGAGAATGGACATCAAGCTGTACTAAATATCTGACCAAGCTCTTACCTCTGAGCTTAGTGGGAATGCTTTAAAAACTCTTTCCCCAAGGGGGATTTTAGCTACATCAAAAAGCACAATTGCACGGTCATCATCACAAATGATGTCATCATCAGACACAGTAATTTCCAGAACATTCTGGGAAAAGAAATGAAAAATATTCAATTCACTAGCATGACATTCTGCAGTTCTTCCAGGCTTAGTGTCTGCTTTATAGAGAGGAAATAGAAAAGTATTGATGAAAAGGTGTGAGAAGGAAGAGTAAGAAATCGAGTATAAAGAACCAGATCTTAGTCTTATCAATTAAAGCTGAACTGAGATCTCTTTTGGGTCAGCTGTTACATTTTGAAGTAGATCTCATAAAAAATGCAATCTCCTAGGGAGGAATATGGATTCCCAAAAGTCCTATATTGCTTCATATCAGCAGGGGTAATAGAGATTCCTTCAAATCAATAGTCACCTCTCTAGGTCTTTGGACATTCTGCTTTCAGCCACTTGTTCACAGGTATTTGACTGTAGTTCAATTATCAACAGCAAACTGAATAAAGATCTTAATCACACTAGATTTTGGTATTACCTCCTGCCATTACTTCATGTCCTTTCAGAAAAAGATGTGTTTACTGTTACAGAGTAATTTTATATTTTCATTTCAGTTTCTCTGTGTTGTCACTGTCATGGGTCCCATCAGTCTTCCCCAAGGAAGTCAGACTCTCATTACTCATACATAAATAATAACTATCTGTTAGGAGTAAATTGGATTCCAGCAAAGCCAGAATTGTTCTACTCCAGCTTGCATGGGGAACTTTAAGTAAACTCAGAAATGCACTAGGAGACATTCCTAGTTTAGGGGTTTTGGACTAAACTGAAAGACACTGCGCAGGGATTAGATGAAAAGGAGAGATTTGGGGTTGTTTACCTTGACTTTTCTCTGTATCCGGAAGTAGAAAGTTTCATTCCACACAGGATTTCTGCAGTTTTTGATGGTTTTGGTGCGGAATATTTCATCTGAAGCTGTTGGCAACCAGAGCCTCACACAGCAATCAGATTGGCTTACTGTGGAAACGGGGACAAAATATCTGGCAGAGCAGCCATGATACAAACAGTGGAGACATTGAAATGCTCTATACCTTCAACATGGGTAAGAGATGGCCAGTTCTTTCTGATAAACATTGGCCAAACCAGGAAGATAGAAATCGCACAGCTGGATAAAATTAATTTGTTCATCACAACACTATTTTTAATAAGCAATGTATTCAAATAATTATGCATAGTCTTATACATTCAAAGAAAAAATACAATCCTAGCTAGCAAATAGAACAGTGTGTATATTCAGGAGTCTTGCATTGCTCCATAACAACAAAATTTGGCAGGCAAAACTGTGACAGAGGCAACACAGCATTAACTTCAGACCCTGAGAGGGATTGCACATAAATTGTCTCTGTAGCACATTAACTTCGTGAGAAATATCAAAAGAATCAGGTTTAAGTCTGACTCAGATAGTGCTGTTTGACATACCTAGTTATTAACTCTTTATGACAGAAAATTAATTATTCCTGTGACCTTGATCATCGTCTCCCTAGGTGGAGTAGGAATGGAGAGACCTACCAGCAGCACAATTGCTGCTTCAGGAGTTCAGTAGGAACTGGAGCCTTTTCCTGGTGGTTGGTGATGCCTGAAAAACCTGGAATCTGATCCCTACTTCACATCTCTTCCCAGGAAAAGTGAAGTGGCAGAAAGGATGTGCTTTCTTGTGGACGGAGGGAGTGGAGCGAGGCTGCACTTGCTCTAAGTCACCATCTCCCATAGATCCTGAACCAAGTGAGCACCAAAGAGATTCTCAGACCTTGGACAGGAACTTTTCCAGCGGCAGCTAGAGGGGTTGATGCATCCTGTTCTGTAAACATAGGATTTGGCAAGAAAAGAGGAGGAGTCTGGTGCTATGGCAGTCAACAGAAAGAATCATCTCATAAGCAGAGAGAAGAGCACCTACCATCTCTAAGCACAGTACTGGTCTTGAGCCAGCTCGTCAGGATTAAAAATGAGTTAATCCCCATGTCTTTGTTCAGGATAGGTTGCTTTGGGATATTTTGCCTAAAAATAAGATGTTGCCTGAAATCCAGAGAACCTGTGACTGGGACATCCTCAGAGGGGGATGCCTGTCAATTAGGGAGGTCCCTATGTAACACTTCATGCTGAATCTTGAAGGAATTTCTTGGCACTGCCAGGAGTTTTCTCTCTAGAAGGTAGTAGATTGCCTGTTTTTGAAATTATTTCTACTGACAATGTTTCAGAGTCTCAGATTTTCAGAGTCAGTCACCCGAGTCACTTCTCAGAGTCTCAGTCACCTCACATAATGGAGGTGACTGGATAATATGTTGACTTTGGCAATTACTAGTATAATATTTAGTTTACTAGGAGCGGGAGAGCTGTGCTTGCTGATCTATCTGATAACTGAAAGTTCTTCCCTCTCTGTGCTGCATGACAGCCTGCTGAGCTGTGATGAACTCATCCTGATGAATGGTATTGCTGCCTCTGATCTACAGGACCTGTTTCCAAGAACTAAATGTGGCTACAGTGCACCTGGACCATCCCCCCTGTCATTAACACACATACAACTGCCAATCTCAAGTGCTCCAAGAACATGAATACAGCATCTCCAAACCTGCCAAAGGGGATGAGGTGGGATGTAATTCAGAAATTAACATTTCTGAACTGATTTAAGACATAATTTCTCTCCCTTTTAATTTCTAACAGTCATAGGGTGCAGGAAAGACATCCTTCTATATTTTTGCTGTACTTGCAAAGGCACATTCTTTTCTTTTCCTTTCTTTTTTTTAAAGAAAACTAAAATGGTCTTGAAAACCAAAATGCTTTGCCCTTATTTTAAATTTCATTTTTCATCACACTTGTATAAAATCAGACTTGTGATAGAACTGAGAAAGCTGACAGTGCAGAATCTCTGAGACAACTATGAATGGATAGCTGCAGCAGCGCCCATGGATGTCTTTTGTTACCATTTTATCTGGAATTTACTAGTTTTCTGGAGTGTTTTCTTTGGCAAAATATCTCCATGAGGCTACTTTCTAAAATTACTGTTTAGTATGTGTGTTGATTTCATAAATACTTATGTAAAACCAGCTATCAACAATTCTTTTCAAACTGATGAAGTACAAGATAGATAAATGGAAAGTGAAGTGTATTAAAAACTGGTTTAATTACCAGGGTGAAGTGATTGTGATCGGCAGAGTACAATTGGAGGCCAGTCTCTACTGGCCTACCTCAGAGGCTGATAGTGGTTTTTAACACCTGTGCTGTTTAACATCTGTATTAACAATGTGAGTGATAAGACAGAGTTCAGCTTCAGCAAGCTTGCAGGTGGAGCAAAACTTGGGGGAGGGGTTGGCACACCAGAAAGCTGTGCTGCCATTCAGAAGGACCTGGACAGGTGGGAGGACTGGGCCACCACGAGCCTCATGAAGTCTACTGAGGGAAATGCCAAGTCCTTCACATGAGGAGGTAAAACCCCAGGACCAGGGTGGGCTGAGGGCTGACCAGCTGGACAGCAGCTCTGCAGAGGGACAGAGAGGCATCTGTGCAGGTTAGTGGACACCAGGTTGGACACAAGCCAGTGAGGTGTCCTTGTGGCAAGCAAGACCAGCAGCCTCCTGAGCTACATAAGGAGTGTTGCCAGCAGCTGGAAAGGTGGTCCTTCCTCTCCACTCAGCACTGACAAGGCCACATCTCTGGGTTCCCCAGTATAAGGGAGGTAAGGATGTGCTGAAGTGAGCTGAACAAAAAAGTCCAGAAAGAAAAGGAGGAATGGATCATCTGCTCAGTGGGAAGAAGCTGAGAATCTTCTGCCTGAAGCAGAGAAGGCTTAGGTCTTATCAATTTGTGTAAATACCTGATCAAAGGAGAGAAAAATGAAGTCTGAGTCAGACCCTCCTCCGTGGTACCCAGTGAAAGGTAAAAGGCAATGGACACAAACCAAAATACAGGGAATCCCACTGAAACATAAGTAAAAATGTCATTTTTACCATGACACTGTAAACACTGCCACACACTGTCACAGATTGCCCAGAAAGGTTGTGAAATCTCTACCCTTGGAGACATTCAAAACCCAAATGGATATGGCTCTGAACAAACTCCTGAAGGCAATCCTGTTTAGGGCAGGGGTCTGGACTACAAAATCTCCAGAAGTGCCTTCACACCTCAGCCACTTTGTGTGATTCTGTAACAAGGCTACTTGGTCACAGACAAATTACATAACAGTGTTAGTAACTCCTGTATGCAAATTTGACCTTGAAGATGGGGTGAGGTGATACAACTAGGACAAAGTACGTTCTCTTCCTGTGAAGAAAGAGGACTACACCACTTGTGGTTTTGCCACAATTTATCTACAGTCCCTACTAATTATGGAGAGGCTATTGTTTTCCACAGGCTTTCTGTGATTTTCTGTGTTTTCCTTTAATTTTACAGACACTATTCCCATGCTGTGACTCTAACTGAGCTTATATATTTCTGTAGAAATGGAAGTTCACTTGAACTGAGGCTAAACTGTGAGGCACACAGTGAGACAAATGAAAAATAACAGGATAGTTGAATGTCTGTTGAATGACTATTATACCCTTATTATATGGGAACCCTTGAAATGACTAATCAGCTTACATTGCTCCCTCTTACCCCTGAAAAAAAGTGTACAAAGAAATACTGAAAATCTTCCAGTTTATTCATTGCTGCCTGAGAGCTAATACAAAAAAATTATATTTGCGTTTTCTTCATGCTCTAGTTGTAATGCAGTTTCTAGGCTTCATTAGCAGTTTCATGCCATGCCAGGCCCTTACTTCAGTGCATGTGTTGCAACTTCCCTGATGACATAATGTCATCTCATGTGAATGCTGAGACATCTGAGCTCACGGTCTCTTTGAAAGTCAGCACTAAGTGACCCTGATTTCCTTTTCCAATTTGTAGCTTCTGATTTAATTTGTATGATGGTGACACTGCTTCTCAACTCTTAGGGCTGAAGATTGGTTAAAAATACAAGACCAAAAGAAGTAGCCCAGAACTGCAACCACGTGTGCTACTCTGTGAGACTATAGTCCTGCAAGGTGTACCTGAGATGAACCATCATGTGCTAAAATCACTCATCTCCATCACAGGTAAGGAGAAAATTACTGCGCTGAAAACCAAAGCATATAAGAAAAACTAGTCTCATAAGAACAATGAATGTAAACTACAAAATCCCATCTGCCCTGTTACTGCATTTCATAACACCAAAACAAAGAAATTATTTTCTCCTAGTGAAATATCCTTCACCTGCACAGACAGGTTCTCCTTGAATCCTAGTTTACTAGGAACTACAGTTCACCTGAGAGGAGGAGGAGAATCGCCCCCATTTCTCAATTGCTGGACTTGATATTTGGGAACATTTTTCCTTACCAGCTTAGTCCAATATAAAAAATATTAAGAATTTACATCCTACTGCTATCTGAGAGAGGATTTGAACTCCGCTAAGAGTTCGACCAGCAGCCTGGTGCAACACTCATTTGTAAGCACAATATTACTATCTGTAGTTTATTTGTGGAAATAACAAAAGGTCATGGATCTACTGTGCGCAATCAGTGGTGTCTTTGACCAGGGATGAATGGAGTCCCCATGTGAATGAGCACTTCACCCAGTCCAGCCGTTTAAGTCAAGTGATAAAAATAGGATTTTCTCTGTGGAGCAGATTCAGTGGGTGCTGCAGTCCCAGCTCAAAGTTTCATACCCTGGGCCACCTCTCCCTCCTGTGCCACTGGCACCACTTGCTTTCCTGGGACAGAGCCAATAGTACTACCTGCACTAGCTGTAATCTCCCTAAGTTTTTTTGCACTAATTTTCTGTAGTAAAAATTACCCTTAAGGTCTCTGGAGAATGACACTGTTTTGCAAAGGCTCCAAGTGTACTGCTGCAGAACTGACTCATTTCTTCTGAAGGGATAATACAAAATAATTTCATAAGACCTTAGAGGACAAAGTCTCTGAGCTCCTCTTTTATAAATATGCAAGGTCTTTCTCCATTCAAAGGTGAAAAACCAAAGGAAGATCTGAAAACAAAAGGAAGAGTCAAGGGAAAAGAGTGATTGTTCTGACATCCCAGCTAAGATTAACAGGTTTGTTTTCACAGCTGAGAAAGTTTCCACATGTGCCTGTTTTCTACGGTAGAAAATATACCTGAGTGCAGTCACATTTCAGCCCGAGACTTTAACTTTCCTACCTCAGCTCTGACAGCCTCTTGATCTGGCAAGACTTCTCTCAGAGAAGTTACTGTGTCCCAGAAAAAAAAGCACCTGTCAACCTGAAGCTCACTCCAAGTAATTTCTTACTGGGACACAGAGCTCAAATTCACCTCTGCAGTCTAGGAAGAGCATTGCAAACACTCAGCACCAGTGAGGCTAAATGCATCCAGCAGACCTGACACCACCACTCTTCACCTCATCTGTGTTAATGGGCCTGAACATGCACTCCAGCAGCAAAGGTCATCTCTGGGAATGTGGAATCAGCTGGTACCCATGTAAGCTGCCACAGTTTCAGAGAGCAGTACTGTCACTGAGACCTCTTGACTCAGGTCTTCAGATTAGGTGAGATCCAGTGGAGTCCAGCAGAGTTTTGCTCTTTCACATAGCACTAAGCAGTGGTGCAGAGATGACGTAACTGCAGGTCTGTTCACCTGTGCTAAGGACCTGGAAGAGGTTTGCTCCCTCTTCTGTCCCCTCAGGGCAAATCCCCTCTCTTGGTGCCTGGGCTTCAGGCATGCCAGACGAGGCAGATCCTCTCACTGATCCTCTGTTTGTCCATGGGGCAGGGACAGGGTGTCAGCTTCAGCTGTGGGGTTTAGGGGTTGCCATAAAACAAGTAAGTGCTAATGATGGTGAAAGTGGGCCAGGCTGGGAGGTAAGTGCAGCTCTGTCTGGCCACCCAATAACTCACTTGTTTAAGGAAAGCAGCTGGGAGGCGTTGGAGAGTCTGTGCCACCATGGTCCTCCTCTCCCATCACCCAGCTCCTTTTCCATACTTTTGGGAAACAGTCACTGGAAGGGGTGTCAGCAGCAAGAAAAGAATCTAATACACCATTTTCCCTGCCGTCTTATCCTGACCAGATATTCCTCCCACATACAGGGAGTTCTGTAGAAGAAGTAACACCATGAATAGAGTTAGGAAACATGAACTTTTGTAAAAGCACTAGCAGTGACTTCCAGCTGAGAAGGAGCAAATGGACACCTAAATGACCTAAAAAGTCATTCTTTTACAGAAAGCTGCATGCAGTCTTGGACTGAGGAGGGGAATACCACAGCAAAACAGTGCCAGACTGCAAGAGACTCAAACTTCAATGTAATTTATTCCTTTCTAGTACTCACACCACCTTCACAGCCAAACTGCATAGAGCACTGGAGCCTGGTAATGACACAGTGCCTGCAGGACAGCAGGATGAATGTAAGTGATCTTATCTGGGTACTCCTCTCTCCAGCGCCCACAGTAAGATCAGGGAGTGCCAGAAATGTTTCAGTCTGACCCATGATTACTAATAGGCATAAAGGTTAGTTAGGAGTACAGCAGAAAATAATTAACCCAGGTCTGTCAAGAGTACTTGCATGGCAAGGTAAGACAAGACAGAAACCAATTATATGTGGCATGAAGCAGATGTTGGAGAGGAACATCACTTGAGTATAGAGAAGACTGCAAAAGGGGTGGGGTGACAGCAGGGATATGAAAGGGGCCAATTGACCAATTCAGGAGGAGTGAACTGTTTTCGGTTTTATTTTTTTCTTTGTGTGCCAAACTCCACCATCATGTGTTGTCTACAGGCAAAGGTGTAACATCAGATTTCAGGATAAGCTTGGATTTCATCCCAGGCTTGTGAAACACACATCCCATGGACACAGCCAAGATTAGGTTGGATGCATGTGATAGTGAGGAATATCAGTGGAAATATACAGAAGTGGTGTTCTCTGAAGCCAGGATTTGGCAAATAAGTCAAAGAAAAATGTAGAAACTCTATGACCAAATGACCTGATGTGACTACACTTGCAACAAACAGAGAGAAAATCATGGAATGGAGCACTGCACATGCTGAAAAAGATGGGAAGCCAGCATGCAGGCAGAAAAAGCAAGTCAGAAGCAGCTGCACTTGATTGAAAAGATGGCTTGTTCCTGGATTTGATTCAGGGAAACTGAAAATCTATAGAAGTCTGAAATATATTGTTACCAAAATTGTCAGTCTTCTACAGATATCTCACGGTCAGATAGCATCTGTATCAGATGCTTAAGAACAGTTTTCCAGGGGAAAGATCATATTGCTGAGAAAAGGCTAGGTAAATATCATTTTGCTATTCTCACTAGCATACAGTAGCATGGCTAGTTATTTTAGTTTTCTGATACTTCGAATGTATTCAAATGTTAAAATAAAAATGCTGAACTAAAAGAACATCAACAGCAGTGCAAAATCAAGCACTTGAAAGCTACAATATATCTTTTTTGAATTGTACTTAAGGTTTTAAATCACAGACTATCACACTGATTTTTCTGTGAGACTTCAACTTCTTTAAAAGCAGAGGTAGGTTACTACTCAGTTAACAAAGAGCTATCTGATGTTTGTTTATCTTCAATGTTCAACAGAATCCTAGTCTAGAGTGCTTCATTCTATGACAGCCTTGAGAAACAGGCTCAAACAGGCTCACAGAATAGCTGGGGAATTACTGACAGAAAGAAAAAGACATCTTTTTCTTCACCAGCTGCTCCCCAAGCTTTATTTACTGGTCATTAACAAGGAACCTGAAAATACTTCCCGCTGTTTCTAGGCCTTACCTAACATCTTAATTTAAAATCTCTCTACAATAGTAGGAGAATCAAAATGAGCACATCACCTAAATAGATAAAAGAGAGAAAATGCGTTGGAGAAGATATTCTGTTTTGTAGACGGGGCAACAGAGGCACAGAATGTTTTGATGTATAAATTCGCCTAAACTTCTTATGCAACAAGTCCATGAACAGAGCTAAAAACCGAGCCCACGCATCTTCAGCTCTACTCCAGGGGTGTACGTTTTGATGATAACAGGAATTTTCAAACTGTCTACCTCTCACTAAGTGAGACTTCTCAGAAATCTCCCAGTCATCAGGATGGAGGACAAGGTTACAGCTGTAACACTATTTTCTGAGAATGCGGCATCATTTTACTTTGTGCAATCCCTTTGCATAAGCAGCTGAATCATGGTTCTTATCTTGTTCAATTTTCATTCTAGATCAAAGGTGATATTTAGAGAAACTAAATCAATGGTTCAAAGGAATGACCGTGGGGTCTTGCACATACATGCAGTGTTCCATAGCTCTCATAAGGAATAGAAATTAAATTGACCTTTTCTGCTATCCCATAATGTTTTTTTCTATTCTCTGCTACCCAATATTACAGACAATGTGAACAGAACACTTCTCTTCACTTGACTGGAAAATTGACAAGGGTGACATCCATGCTCTTGAAACACCAAAGTGAGTGAAATACAAAGAGATGGTGAGAAATTTCATCTGTATGATATGGCTTCAGCAAACTTCATCATGATCTCCCAAAAAGAAAAGAAAATGCAAAACAAGAGAAAGAAGAACAGTATGGTAAAGGGATTTGCAAAAGTGTATTATTAGTGATGTGCGAAGTTCATGAGACACATGTAGGAGTGGCAAAAGAAAATTCTCAGAGAAAAATCTCTGGGAATGTCAACCACAAGGCAAGGGCTGTCCAAATATCACACATTTTCAGAACACTTTGCATGTCAGTTGTAATGTACCAGGTATCACAGTCCCCAAAAGACTTCTGTTAAAAGCCTTCACTGGGGGCCAAGAGTCAGCTGATGTCATGATGCTCAGGACAACCAAAGAATTAAGAAGGACTATGTAAGCATTCCAGCTCTATATTCTATGCATTTGTCATGGACATGTTATATAAACATCCCTGTGTTAAAACTGGTGTTAAGATATTTTTAAGCCCCTTAAACACCCAACTTGTCAGATAAATAATGTGGAAAACCCCCCAATAACGAAATAAAGCTCTGAAATTGCAAATAGATATTCTGTGGCATAAATTGTCTTCAGCTGTAATTTCTTAGCTGGTATGATGTTAGTGTTTTGCATTTGTGCAGTATCTAGCACAAGCAGAGGATGATAGAGTAATTTGAGAATGATGTAACGTCAATTAAAAAAATCTGGTACTTACAAAAATCAGCTTGATGAGCATTTTTCAACTTTATGATTCTTACAGTAAGCAAGGAGTAAGGTGTTGTTTCTTCCTGCTGAAAAAAATAAAACAAAGGAGATGTATTTTAAACTTTTGAATATGTGTATTGACTGTAATGCAACCAAACACTGAAAAAAACCAAAGTTCTGCTAAAGTTGTCTCTTCCAGTTGGCATCACAGCAAGAAAAACCAATAGGCAGCAGAATACATTTTCTCCACAAATTTCACTGACACCTAAAGCCTGTAACTATGTAAGCACAAAGATCAGGGGTGGAAAAAGAGGATTAATAAGACAGTTAAGATGGCGTAAATAAGCTGGAAAAGTTTATTTAGCCAGTAACATTAAATTGTACATATGACCATCAGCAGCCAATATGAAGACAAAATTCAGTGAATCCAGAAGTCACAGATGCTTCAAATTTGGTTGGCTATTGATCAAGAGCCTGTGTTTTCCTGTAGGTAGAATCAAGGCCTACCCAAAAGAGTCTTCTTTTAATGCAGTGCTTGGATAATTGAGAGAAGCCAGGGAGAAATACAGTCTTTATGTTTTCTTGGTTGTTTTTAAAAGAATAATTTTCATGAGAGAGAGATGACTAAGTGTTAGCGCCTTTGGGAATGTCTAAGCACTACACAACACACAGCTTTGGACAAACACTCCTAGCTGGCCTTGTGGGATCAGAGGTTTTCCTTACCAAGGGTGGTTTTCTGATTGATAGATATGGAATAGTTTTGACTACAATCCTTAATTTCAAAGAAGACTATCTCCAATTCCTTGTTGAAGGTGCCAGGCCTGGCCAGCTGGGGCTGTAAAAGTTGTGACAATCATGTGTTCTTGATGGATTTTACATCTTCAGAGAACCTGCTTATCATGTCACATTGTAGCAGCTAGAGCAACCAGGATATCAGCAAAAAAGGAGAAAATAGACAGTGCTTACTATGGCTGCAGCACAAGTGCTTATATTGATTCCCCAGCCGTGGGAACTGTTGGGGAAAAATTATCAAAACAGCTCAAGTTTATGGAAAGGAAAGAGCTGCATGATGGTTTTATGGAAGAGACTGAATGAAAAGGGTAAATCAGCCCTAGGGATGGCTCACTCTCTCACTATATAGGAACAGAAGCAGAAAAAAAGAAGGAATTTCAGAAATTTCAGATTGTATTGAATAATAAATTCTGGAGTTTATGTATGATTATAATAGTAACAGGTCTTGTTAGATTGGAGGAGTAGCATAAAATTACTACAGTGAATGTCTGAGGATGAGGCTCTGCACAGGAAAGAAAATGCAAACTGTCAAATCCTGTGGTCTGACTGCTAAAGCTGTGTGAAGAGCTTTAACCTGCATACAAATATGTTATCAGCATATCCTGAACTGGATATCTGCAATAAAAGGGGAAGGTATAACTAGTATATCTATAAATAATATGTATGTTTAAAAAGTCATCTTGAGTTAGTCAGGCTATGAAGTAATAGGGAATCTTAATTCTGAGCAAAGTATTAATGAAAACAAAATATTATACTATTAAAATGAGGCAGATTTAGGAACAGGAAAGTGTTACTTTGCAGTTCTAGTAGCAAGGATCTGTGGAAGTTATAAATGGCCAAACCTCATAATGCCACTTGTGTATTTGCAAAAAGATATTCAAAAAAATAATACTGAAGGCACAGTATATAGTGGGTCAAGAAATATGTGGCCACTTAAATGATCAGTAGGCAGGTGGTCACTGATATTCCGAAACAGCTTGAGAAGTCCATATAATGGCAGAAAACAAATAGATCAGTAATTCTTAGTAAAGTCACAACATGAAACATCATCAACAAGAAGAGGTGGCCAAAGAAAGAAGCTGTTATGAAAGCTAATGGCCAAAAGTTAGAAAAGACAATCTAAAGTGAAACAGAGGAGAGCTGGTTGAAGATAATGAAATAATTAGGCAATGTTATCTATTTTCTGAGAAACTTCAGTTAAAATAAGAGGAAGAAACTCTCGAGTGCAATAAGAGAAAGCACATACAAAGGTGCTGCTACCGTGACAAAAGTCAAAGACTGCTTAAAAAGGTCAAAGTATAAGAAATCAGTGAGACAAGACAGTACATCAGCTGAAGTGTGTAGAGCATTGGGCCACGGGGAATCCATCATGATAAAATTTAGCTTAACCTCTCAATTTCCATCTCTAAGAATGAAAGACATTAAGGTCATAAAAGGAAATTGCAAAAACAAATGCAGTAATTTCCAGACTATGAAGTTCTCCAATAAAGCAGCAAGACTGATGTTTTTATAAAATGCTGGGTAATTGAAAGGCAGGTTAAATAGAAGCCAGTGCCTAATATGACCACAACACTTGCCCACGAGCTCAAGCTTACAACCAGGAATTGTATCACAATGTCTTCAGCGAGCTGTCTCTTTAAAATGCTAACACTTTTTGCTGAGGCATAGAAGCAGCACATCCAAAACAACAAGTGGGGTAAGTGCCAAAAAAAAAATGCATTCTCTTCATCAGGCTACAAAAAATTAATATCTTGGCTTCTGGGTGGGTGTATTCTACAACTAAAAATTAAGTTAATCATTGTTGCTTGAAGTCATATGTAAGGCACAGGATATTTTGCATGGCTGAGTTCTAAACAGGGGAGGTAAGATCTCAGCATTATCAGAACACAGGCTGAGCCAGCTCCATAAAATTGTGAATTGTTGTTATATTTTCCTGAAAATTTAGCAGTGGAGCATATTTGGCTTTGCATTATAGCTAGGCAACAGCTAAATTCCATGTACAGCCCCAGCATGTTTTCCTAAACCAAATCCAGTAACTATTCAGTTTATCGCATGACTATGCAAAGTCCTCTCAAATTGAAAAAGTCCTTAGGCAAAAAATTGAGCATTTGCATTAAGAAAAGTTTATACCTATTTACTTCTTCTGGAAGTCAAGGTCTGCTACAAGCATGTTATCCTTTCTAATCTAATGATTATTGTCCTGTTGAAGATGGCAAGCTATGACTTGCAAAAATTGAGGCAATTACCAAATTTCCAAGCTACCCAGGAAACCCAATACATGTAAGAGGCAGAAATGGGCCAGTTTAAACAAGTCTGTGACTTGGCAGTTTTCTGCCAAGATTTTATTACAGGCAAGAGAAGACATATTCAAAGGCAGGAGGTAAATTAAGAGTGTCTGAGAATGTCTTTGTTGTTAAACACCTGTGGACAGCAAACAGAAGTTTCAGAACTTCATTTGTCAGGGAGAAATTATGGCATGAATAATTAATTGAAGCAGTGGAAAGGGTCCCATAGCCCCCTCTATGCAGGAGATTACAGCCACAGGATTTTTTTTTTTTTTATATTACTTCATGCATGTTCTAAAACATATGCTGGATCCTAACAATCTTTCTGTAAATGTAACTATGTTAGTGGTAAAGAGGGGTTGGTTGCTTTTAGCCATGGATATTCTAAACCAAAACAGAACTTCAGTATGAATACATTAAATCATTACAAAATTGCTAAGGAGATTGGGTCCTTGTTTTCCCTAACAGCTGGTTTTCCTGCTTTAGTACATTCCGTTGCTAAGTTTTAGCATACACACACACACAGAGCAAATTAGGAACACCTAAATGCCATGTCAGTTTTGGTTATGCTGCTTTGCCCTTTACAGCAAGTTTCACTCCCCAGTGGTGGTGTGAATCTATCCACTAATATCCCTCTGTAGGAGCTGCCAGCATGCTGTTAACAAGAGATCAGGTTGATCAATCAGTTTGATAAGGTTGTGACATACATAGGCAAAACAATGTTTGTAGTTTTCCGTTCATTTGGTAGTCTGGTTACATAAAAAAATAAAACAAACCAACCAAACATATATGAGCTATAGATGCTTGAATCACACATTATTTAAGATGTCATCAAAAGTAAGTTTTCTTTTTGTTTGGAGTCTCCGTGTTTTACTTTGAGGTAACTTGACACAATGCCAGCAGCAAAAATCATCCCTGATAGATCTGCTACATGTTTGATGCAACTGTATCTCTGCCAGAGGCCCTGCAAATGTTTCCAGAGCTGTTCTTTCATTGTGCAGAACTCCACAGAGATAAAAGTGGGAATTTGTTCTGAAAACTGGCATTATGACCAAACCCCAAAGGTACACTGCAAACCATGCTCTGACTCTCCGACTCTGCCAACATTCTCCATCCATTCTGGGGTAAAGCTTCATTAAATCAACAGATAGCATTAGAAGAAGACTAAAGTCAGTCTTGTTTTAACAGCAAATTGAGAACATTTTCACTAAGGGATTTCTCTAAGGAATAAAACCATGAAAATAACACATTCTATGTTATTAATACTATGCAGATGTTGCATCCAAAGAAAATTTACTTTTGTTAAATATTTCTATTTCTACATAACTATGTGAATATTTAATAACCAAATCTGAGGGGGAAAAAATTATCATACCCTTCTCTAAAAGGTATCGGTTTAGTCCCTCATATTTTTAGTTTGTTGAAATATGGTACCTTAGCATCATCACTTGGGGCTACATAGTGCATCGGCCATTCTCTTTCTTCATTTTCCAAGGGGCTTGATTTTCTGCTTGAATGCTGCTGAGGGAAGAAGAAGAGGGGATGAAAAAGACAGTAAAGATCAATTTTTTTTTTACTTATTTCAATTCCCCACTGTAGCATTCCAATTTGGAACAGGCAATTTGCACTTTCTCACTGTGGTGAATAAAATTAAAGTACCAGTTCTGTGCTATATAGAAAGATTCTGACTCCAGGTCCTGGTAACTGCAAATATCCAAAAAAGGACAATTTGTTTTCCTGGAAATCTATGTCCTATAGATAACAGGGGTCTCTACCTGTTGTAGTTCAGGGGCAAATCTGAATCAAAACTCGAGACTCCTGCCAGGGTTGTTCTGTTTTCCACTTACCTGAGGTAAGGCAGAGACTGATGCCATCGAGATTGCTGCTACATGAAAAGCAGCTGCTGTGAATGGCACCTTAGTACTAGGTTCCACAGGTGCCAGTGCCTTCTGAAACAAATTTACAATCTTGAAGAAGTCTCAGAAGTTGCTGAACAGGTGTTTTATTGCACTGAGTCAGAGCTCCACCCCTCCATGATTTCTGAAACAGGGAAATTTCCCACCCACATTATTTATCCAAAGAGAAGCAGCTGTAAGGTGTGAGTGTTCACATCTGCAGGCCTGGTGGCTGAGCAAAGCCTGCTAAGGGACCAAATCGTTCTCACCTGGGGCTTCAGGAAATGCAGTAGCAGCTGTAACATGACTGATAATATGACAGAGACCATCTATGGGAGATACCCTTACAGTGATATTCTAGAAGTGAGGATAGCAATAGCCTAATAAACACATCAACATATTTTCTCCATGCCCACACCTGAATTCCACATGTGATTACATCCATAACAAAAAATAAATTTAAAAACAGCTATGGCGATGATCATTAGAATGAGGATATTTACATATGAAGATAATAAGAATTCCTTTGAAGCAACATTTTTCCCTGAAAAGTGCTGTTGCATCATGATTTCTGTGTACACAGTCATTTTTCTTGAAGTGTTCTATCTCAAAAGAAATTAAAGAAGGTATGATAAACAACATTTCTCTGCTCCCTAAACCACACTGTATAATTTTTTTCCATTTGAAATATCTTTATTATTTCTGAGTTTCACATTTAATACAGCATGCAGCTTAACAAATTTAAATGAGATTCAAACATTTCACCTTGAAAAATCATTGAATGTTTCCACAAACTACAGTATCAATTTCTGATACAAAAATGGTCTATATTTCTTAGCAACGGTATTGAAATAGTCATTGGAATTTAATGGACTGATCCAACATTTTTTTGCTGGATTTTTTTTACTATAATGATGATCTGCATGTGTTCAGCACACCTCTAGGAAGCTCAGTGATTAAATTTTCTAAGATATTATGCAAGCATTATTAGACACACATTGCATTGCATTGAAAGTCCTCCTGAATGATTAAAATTAGTGCTTGGGAAAGAACTTGAGATTAATAGGATGACAAAGCATCCTGCTTCCTTTTAGAGATGGGCATACGTGTGAAATCACTGCCACTCTGACTGTGCTATGAGTTTTATACAAGGACCTTGACTAACAGAAACCAGACACAAACCAAATGACCTCTAGAAGCCTCATTACATACTTTTCTTATGTGAACAGAGGAATCAACATGAAAAGTTGTCCTTACAAGAAGAACTAGTTAAGACGATCTGATCATTTTACATGGAGTATTCCATCTTTCCAAAAGTTTTATTTCTTAGGTTTAATTTTATATTTACATTACCTTTTTTTGTTGTTTCTTTTTGAAATAAGCACATTTATTTTATCACAAAATGCAAGTGAAAAGTTTGCTTTTAACTTCCCTTCTCACCTTCATTGTATTGAAACTTTCTGGAACTGCTTTACTGAAGCCAGAATTAGATAATCTACAGCAATAGCTTAAGGAGAGTCACAAGCCTCTCCAATTCCTTGGGTGATGTTTTACTTAATTGTGTGAGCACCTGCATTTTTGTAAAAAAAATTCAGAATTTTTTTTTCTGTGAGAATGGTGACAAGAAACAGTTTAGACAAAAGTAACTTTATACACAAAAGCACACACATTTTCTTCTGCTGCAACCTACCTGTGTCCCTGGTTGAAGTGCCTGGAAGAGTTTCAGTACCACAACAGAGGAATGAGAACATTTGTTACAACTTCTTTGTAATTGTGCCACACAAAGATGGTCAGATCAAGGTCTCGTTTCTAAAATGTATGAAAGCTAATGGGTGTGAGGTTTTTGCATGAGATCCTGTTTTCATTTACATTGTCATATTGTACCTTTGCTTTTAAGACAAAAGGAAATGAGTTGCGGGAAGAAGCCTTCAGCATCTCTTAGGAATCCGACTAAGAGTTGCTTGTTGCCTAGCAACTAACTTTTCTTTCCTGACTCTCAAGCCTTCCCTGTATGAAATACCTGTTCCTTAAGCTGAAGTCAGAGGTGGCCAAAAGTACCTTTGACTCAAAACTGGCACTGGTATTGAATTTCCTAAATTAGTTCAAGGTTCAAAATTGCTTTTTGCTATGAAGCACTATTCCTTTTGAGGCAAACATAAAATTTTCACAAGGTGTGCACTTGGGATACACTTGACTATTAAGTCATCTGAAAGTTAAATCCATAGTAGAAGCTTGTTGTGTTTTCTCTATATTGAGGGGACAAAAAACAAAAAAGCATGCAACTGCAAGTAGTGACTAAACACCTCCACATTGTATTCTTCTGGAGAAGTCTAAATGTCCAGACCACACTTGACACCTAACTTCTGAATGTCTGAAGGTAGCTGAGATGAATCCCACTCTGGGTAATCAGCATGTCCTCTTTAGTCACTTGATTCCAAAGTTACTGATGCTGAGGGAAGCTGACATTGAGGAACCTAATTTTGTTGTTAGCATGTGATTTACTCTGCTGCAATGTGAAGCTGCAAAACACCCTTGGGCAAAAAGACCTCTATTAGCCTATAAATGAAAAATCCTCTCTGGTGTCCATTCAAATAACAAAGAAGAGGTTTTGTGATTACCAAGGTGGCAGAAAATGCAAAATTCAATGCGGGCTACTACCAGTACAAACTTCCAGCCATATCCAGGTTCAGGATCACCAAAGGCCCCTGCGGTGGTGAAGCAGACAGCCTGACTTGGGACTGCTGTCCATAAAGCACAGGCTGTGCAGTGGTAGCTCATGTCCAGGTGAATTAAGGGAGTAATATCAAGCTGGGTTTTCTGTGAAACCCCAGACTGCAATCTGCAGAAGGTCAGCAGCAGCTTTACAAGCATCTGAGACAAGTTCGGGCCAAATGGGAAATATCAGAGGGAAAGACTTTCAGAAGACTGACAGAGGGCTGCAGCAACTCCGAGGAAATGCACTCATGACTTGTGGGGCAGAGCCCCAGTGGTCAAATCTTACATTTAGTGCAGCTCAAAGAACACAGAACCTTTGTTGGGCCATCCCAAGATACAACACTTACGGCAATTTTGGGGTCTGTCTGCCAGCTGATGAGACACATTTCACCCCAATTTGCTTTGCCTTGAAATGATTTTCGTTTAAGGCTTTTTTCCACAATGATTAGTCTGATGGTGTCTAAGACTACAATAAACACATTCTAAAACTACAACTACAACTGAGTTAGGAATTCCACATTAATGCTCAAAGACATGGGTTGGATCAGATTTAATTATTAAAAGATTTATTAAAGTGACTGCTAAAGACAAATAAAAGATCAGCTAGATTTTGCATTTTCTTTCCACTTTTATCAATCATTCTTCATGATTGCTCTCTTCAGCCTCTCTCCCATCCTTTAACAGCTTCTCTGCAGCCTACAGAATATTATGTCTCATCCCTATACCATGGGCTTTTGATATCAGGTACTTCAGCACACGTTTCTCTCAGATTTTTCAGACCACCTTTCTGAACATAGGAGAAAGGGAGCTGCACTGAACGCCCTTCTAGTTTATTCCTAATTACTATCTTTACTACAAACAACCACGTTCTATTCAGGGATACAGGTAAATGCAGCTAATGTGCATCAGTGTGATGCTTTGGGCATTAAAAATATTATTACATTGTGGCCCATCTGAATAAAAGCAAAAATGTTCAAGTCCAAGTCAGAAATCAAGAGATAATAACAATACCCATGAGAGCAATGCTGAATATAACTCGCAAGAACCAGGCTTTGATGTGGCAGTGACTGATCCACATAGTTGCTTCTGGTGACCCATAGGCCTTTATTTAAACAAGATAAATATATATGTCATAATGAAAAAGGTATATTTGAACATATTTTGCCGTAATTCAAATATAAATTAATAGAATATTTTAAGGTGGGAAAAGACCTCTAAAACCATCGAGACCAACTGTTAATCTAACACTGCTGAGTCTACCACTAAACCATGAAGGCATTAGGATAGAAAAATGAAATTGCTTAAGAAAACTTGAACCATAAGGTAAAACCAGAAGAAAAAGGAGTGTTTCTACACACTAGAAATATTAAATTGCTTTTAAAAGGTCTCTCTATGCTCCTCCCCATGACAAATAGGAAGTACAGATATTTGTGTTACATATAAGCTACTCAGAACTCAGAAAAAGTGTGTATTCAGAAAATATTTCAGAAACTCTCCAAGAAATACTTAATGTCCTGGAGAAATACTGATAGTACCTCATATTTTCAGGGTTATTTGGTCTGTTTATTCTTTCACAGAATATAATCTCTCTTCTGATTTGACTTCTAATAGAAGACCTGTGCATATGCATAAATGCAATTATGCAATAAATGCTTTATTATGGAGCTTATATATCAATTTCTTAAATTAGTCTTTCTTTGTAAGGCGTGCCCTGCCTTGAGTATTCTATTTCTTGCCAGCATCACTGTATCCCATCAAATACTAAAAGACATTGGGACTGCTACAGCAACTTATTCAGAAATAATTGGCCTCTAAACCTTTTCGTCTGTAGTATGTTAATGGTATCTTGCTATCTTAATGAAATCAGCAAGTGCTGGAGCGGTATGCCTTTGAATTTACTATCCTTGTCTAACATATGTGACATCATAGGCTATCATCAGCTTTAAACTTCCAGTCTTCATTGCAGTTAGCTCCAGAGGATAAAGTACATTACAAAAATCTAGCCGATGCATAAATCTGTTGGTTACCAGAGTGCATTTCCTGACTATAGGGAGAAAAACGCCATTTCCCATGTGAGCTGTTTACTTGAGAGTCCCAGGCAAGATCAAGGGGACCCCAATACAGATGACAGATTCAGCCCTGATTCTGGAACTTCCTCCCAGCCTTCCCCATTGTTAAGGAGGGTCTCTTTTACCTCCTCAGTGTAAAAGTGGCCACTGCACCTTTCTGAGTGCATTGCCTTTCCAGCCGAGAGATGTACAGCCAGCATGCTTTAGCACACATCAGGAGACTGCTTTTTTTAAACACAGCAATGCCTCAGGATTTGGTATAATGAAATTCCTGATTTTTCTGTCATTTTGTATGTTGCAAAATATAATAGAACTGTGCATTATGAGAAGACACCCCACATCTGATGCAGATATCTCTGGTATGAGCGCCCTGGTGAGAACATATGGGGAGAGCTATGGGGAGAGGACATCCTTAGGGAAGGCATACCCAGATGAGGAAAGGCTGTCAGCCACTGTGGGCATTTCCCATCCCATTTGCCACCTGAAGAGGAAAAAAAAGCACAGGGTTAGGTGATGTACTCACTCCAGCTCATCTTGAAGTGCTGAAATTCCTTTTGCCTCTTCCTTGTATGAGGAAGGTCTGGATGTTGCAGAAGCTCTTGCATCCAGTATCTCCCTTGTGTGCTGTTCATTCATTGTGCAATCTGAACTGGTGTGTATGGCAGCCAGTCTTGCCACATATACAGCCTGTTGTCACTGGGAAGATGGAGTGATAGCCTTTCCAGGGCACCTGGCAGGTCATGTAAGCAGCTTTGCTTAACAAACCCAGGCTTTGTTTGGAGTCAAAGCTTTGTTCCATCTGAGCTATCACACGTGCCTTGTGCCAGCTGTCCATGGGATGGGGCCTCAGTGATGCTACATACCTGACTCCACGTGGGTATTAACAAACCAGTACCATTTCTTGGGGACTCCAAAAGGCTTCACAGTCGTCTATGGAGCCAAGTATGGGAGAATTTGGGAGTAAGCAAAAGAGTCTCAACCATCATTTCACATACTCCAGCTGAAGAAAATACAAACCTGTGCAGGAATCTAGTGTGGCCACTTACAAAAGGCCGATCACAAAGATTAAAAACTATGTCGACACCTCTGTATGGAAGGGCTTTAAAGAAACCATTGCAAAACATCTTAAGGAAGTGTTTCAGAAATGCATAAGGAAAGAAACATTCTCCAGGACATTGAGATAGGCAACTATGTAAGTACATCCTATTACATGCTAAATTAAATCACCATTGCAACATTATACTCCACCAAAACTCAGACACATCAAAGTCAAGCATGACTCCTAGGTCAGGTTAGGAAAACACAGATTAAAGAAGAACAAATTCTTAGTGGCAAACGTTGCTGAATATCCATTATAATAAAGGTAAGGGAGCCACACGTTACTAAAGCATGTGGAAACCTGTCTAAACAGCTCTTGCATAAACTCTCACATGGGTTTGATATTTTGACCCTATGTGATGCAACAACTAAAACCTACTCAGTTAGACCACATTGTACAGATATGACATGAAAGGGAAAATGAATTATTTGTTGCATTTCCACAAGTCCAAGACAATAATAAGCTCATATGGACAAATAAAAAGGAAATGTTTATGAAGAGAAAGCAAAATGATGTCAAAGGTTTGGACTTATTACTTCATATAAAAAGCAAAATAATTACTAATTATGCAGCTAAATCAGGAATAATAAACCACTTGCATTCTATGTTCAAAAAGAAGACGCTTTATATGTTTTATCAATGAATAATGAAAATGACCACATAGTCATACAACATGAAATAGGACAGAACAGAGATAATTCTTACCAATTAGTTTCTAAAACATAGTCTATGATTCTTGAATATCTATGCTTCAGCTATTTTAATTCCTATTGTACTGCAGAACTACAGAAAGATAGTGAATATTGTGCCAATTTTTAAAAAGTAGCAAGGGGGATATAGTAATGGGGCAGTAGTTTGTTTACCCTGGCTGCCATTGCCATAGTGAACACAATATCTGACTAATTAAAAATCAATTATCATATATTACCACTCTGGCTTTTCTTGCTATTCCTCAAAATGTGGGATGGGAGTCAGGCATGCCAAATGCCCCATCATCGCTGAAGTGGTTGATAGAAAGACCTGTGTTAAATGAAGAGTTGGTTTCAAATTGCATACATTCTTTAAATTTATGCTTCATACATTTTGTACAGTATTTATTAATGTATGCATGTTCATATTATGTATAACTTTCAGCATACAAAGCAATTATACACTGAAAACTGCACTCCACCACACAAGGGAGTGTTTTGCCAAAACAAGATTGTTGATGATAATTAGCTGTCCTTAGGACAGTCATTAACTAGTACAATTTGCTGTCTGGACAGCAGATGGTTCCACCCAAACAAATTCCATATATATGTGTATGTGCATGTGTGTGCATATAAAAACACCAGGGGAGATTTGGAGTAAAAATTTATGTCTGAAAGATGTTGCATAAAGGCAGAAGTAAGAGACCTACCAACCTGGCATGTGAACTGAATGCCTAGCCATACGGTTCAGTAAAGAACTTAAGAACCGTGTAGCTGGGAAATAAAAGAGCAGGGAAAAAGGATAGGAGAGCTGTTGGAAGTTGATATTAATAAAATATATATAACTGTGCCTTTCTTCTTCTCTTTTTCTTTTCCTTTTTCTTTTCCTTTATTAAACTTTGCAAAAGTCTTACTTATATTTGGACTATGCATGGAAATTCTTCTTTAATTTCTTTATTTTAAGTGTGTTATAGAGGTGATGCCACTGTGACCAGAACATGTGCTGTCCTATGGATGCATTGATCTTGCAAGGCAGGTTACTGAAGCCATCTTTAAGTGACCAGAGTGCAATAAGGCTGCAAAGGATGTCAAAGCAATTACAGGATGTCCTCCCAGGAATGTGCATGGCATAGCAAAATGTTGATGCAAGGTAACTGGATGGAAAAGAGATCTTTCAGGGGTTAGCATTAGCCAGAGGTTCCCCATACGGTGACGAGCAGTTTTGGTAAGCTCTGAGCTGTCTCTGGGAGCCAGTCTGTAGGAAATAGTGTTTTTCAATATGAAGAAACAGATTTTATTCTATCCTGAAATACCACTTATTTTTTTAGTCTATTGTGCAAAGATAGTAAGATTTTTTAACGTAAAGACTGACCAGAAAGTAATATTAGTAAGGTAAAGAATATTATCTCTAACTGATTTCAGAAGTAGTATTCAGTGATAAATATCACTGAAAAGTTTTCTTTTGAGGAATTTTTAAGAATTTACCAGTCTCAAACTCTATTGAACATTTTCATGAGTGCTTTGGAAATAAACAAGGCACCCTGACTGGCCAGATTTGCAGAATAAGAAAGATTGATGGAGTAATACTAAGGACAGGGCAATCATAAAGAATGATCTGACCTGCTTGATGGCCTGCTTAACCATGGTAAAATCTAACACACTGAAGTGTGAGATGTGATTAAAGGACTGTCAAATGTATATTATAATTTACTCCCCTATAGAAAAGTAAAAACTGGAGTGTGGATAAAAAAAATAACTAAGCAGCTTATGGAAGACAAACAACTTGTCAGAAGCCTTTAAAGGCAAATGAGGACAACTGGATTCTATATATAGAAACTGGGAACTCATTTATATGTAAGAATATAAGAATAAAAAAGCAATGTTAATCTCAGTGTGTAGTAGTAGTAGTGGGAAGGGTTCTGGAGTCTGCATTTGATAAAGGGACAATGAAGGGAGTGCAAGAGCAGAGATACAGCTGGATGCATCAGAAAAAAGGAGGTTTATAATCAGAATTTGAAGGGTTCCATCTACTGGTTTGACAAAAAGAAGACTGATGTAAATTAGGTATATTTTACAAAATTCATCCTAATAAAGAAACGGTTGTTATGCAGTGGCAAGAAAGTGAACTGGTCATGAGAAAATCAGTCCAGCCTCACTACAACAACATCAGTTGTTAGACTTCAATTACGGAGGGATAGGTGCAAAGTAAAGAATTGCTGAGAGACAGAACCTGTTCATAATCTACAAAAATATCTTCCAAGAATCTACACTGGACAAGCCACACAGTTAAAGCTACAACTTTCCAGCTGTACGGAAATAAAAGCATGACTATATCCAGAGAGCGCCCTTGAAGGAACAAGGCAGGAATTTCACAGGCACCCCTCCCTGTCATTGACACTTCTCTGTATTCTGAAACTGAGAGCTACACAGAGCACTACTGTCCTTGGCTGGCCTGTCATTGCAGAAACCCTGCTCCCTCTACCAGACTGATGATGCTGTTTAAAGCTTCAGAGTGACACGACTCAGACAAGCAAACTGTGAATATCTTTATCTACTTGTTTGGAAAGCAAAGATAAAATCCTCCACATTAGCCTTGGAAGGCATCTGGCAGCCACAGAGGCCACCCCAGCAGCAGCCCACCCTGCTACCAACACTTTGCCATGTAAACCCAAAGCAGGAAGACACAAGATACTCCAGAGACAAGTATAAATTGGGAGAGAAGTGGCTGGAGAGCAGCACTGCCGAACAGGGAGCTGGGGGTGCTGGTCAGCGGCAGGCTCAGTATGGGCCGGCAGTGTGCACTGCCATCCTGGGATGCATCAAGCACAGCATTTCGTATTCTACTCTGTATCTTCTGCATTCCAAAGAATTTTAAATATTACCATAGGTGGTTTCAGCAGGTTACACATTGTAGATAGTCTCCTGTTAGGTACACTGAGAAACTGAAAACCTAAGTTTAACCTTTCAACCTAACCTTCTAAAAGCACTACATCATAAAAAACCCCAAATCCCAAAAATCCACAAACCCACAAAAAACATCCAACCAACCAAAAAACCAACCCAAAACCTGACAAACCAACAAGACATTTACATTGCAGATTGTAATGAGGTCTCCCATCAGTCTCTTCTTACCCAGTCTGAACAGACCAAGTGACCTCAGCTACCCCTCATGTGGCTTCCCCTCAAGGCTTTTCATGGTCTTCAATGCTCTTCTTTGGACACTCACTCATAGCTTAATATCTTTCTTGTCACCTTGTAACATCCAAAACCACACAGAGGACTCGAGGTGACGCTGCCCCAGCGCAGAGCAGAGCAGGACAATCCCCTCCCTTGCCTGGCTGGTGATGCTGGGCCTGATGCACCCCTGGACATGGTTGGCCCTCCCAGCTGAGAGGACACTGCTGGCTCACATCCATCTTGCCACTGACCCCCAGGCCCCTTTCGACAGCACTATTCTCTGCACAGCATGTGCTTTTCTCTAAACACACAGTGTGCCATGATCCCAGTCACAAACCTGTCCCAAAGGTTGCTGCACCACCTTGCAAATACAAAACGCAAGCCAAGTTAATAAAATATGTTTTTAATGTGGTCTGCCCTGAAGATGTCAGGCTTAAATGCTTGAAGTTCTTTCTCAGGGCAACGAGCACCATGTTTATTATAATTTTGCACCTTCTTCTTTGTGACTGCCCATCCTCTGTACCATACAATGATTCATACTCCATTGTTGTAACTGAATTGCAATGATTTGCTGCAGTGAAATTCTTTGGAGAAGAAGTTCTTCTTCAGTCTCTTTTGTTCACCTGAGACTACTATTTAGTGGGATTGAGCAGGAATGCTTTGGAGCCTCCTAGCTAATAGCAAGGGACCTTCAGTCTCGCATAAGGGACTTAAAAGCAGCCTCTCTTGTCTGACATTAGTTCTTTATCTGCCTTTTCCGTGCCACTGCAGTGCGCAAGGCCTGTATGATGAGGTCCTCATTATTGAGGATGTTGTACTCCCCCAGCTGCACCAGGCGGTCGTATGCCTTCTCCGAGTATTGCAGGGAATATGTGGAATACGGGGAACAGCAGCCGTAGAGATCAACTTTGCCATCTTCCATCTCTGACTCTGAGCGCTTCTGGCCTAGGAGAAAAGGGTGAGGAATCACTGCTGACAGAAATCCCTCTGGTCATAAACAAGCAAACTCTTAACAGAGTAAGGTAAGGGAAGGAGATGTCTCTCCACAGAGAGAGTTCACAGTGTAAATTACTCGTTTGGCTTTAATTTTTTTTTAAAAAGCAATTAATTCTTATTCAAATTGACAGCTCAGTCC